>JAQIUQ010006168.1:67500-85762 GCA_030378365.1 Hybognathus amarus
CATGTATAAATAAATTCCTAGCAGACATGTTAGTATCTTTGTAACTGAGGTGTTGTCGTGCATTAGAGGTTTAATCCTGTTGAATGCAGTGAGTCTACGTGACCGTCCTGCTGCCGGACGGACTGTCTTCCTGGTTTCAGTAGCCTTCAGTTTCAGTCAGCCTCCTCTGTCAACACAATAGCTCGTCTGTCGCCCTGCTCATTTCACCATCTCCTGGTTTTATCGTTTCGACGCGCTCTTTCTTCCATTGCTTGATTATAATGGATAATAACGTGTTCCGGTCGCACTGAGAGGACATTGCGGCGCCAAACACATCTGAGGTAAAGAATTCACACAATTTCAGGTCTCTCGACAATGAATTATTCGGAACTCTAGTGTTACATAAACTATCGTATTTTAAGAATATATATGTTTGTCTGATTTAAGACCATCAGTTATAAAATAATGTTTGTGTAAACATGTTTCATTAACCGACATAATAAAAGACGCTTCAGTGACGTGACGTCACGACGACATCCCCTTCAGACAATAAACCATTTATTTTTCAGCTCTATTTATATTTTTTGATTTAATAGTTCTTGTTCTTTCGTTAGCTAGTTCACCTTTAAACATTCTTCTATTAGTATCTTGCAACTACATCATGTCCTCAACTCCATTCATTTGCAACTACATGTAACTCTTATTATTTATCTCAAAGTATAAAGATAAGTTACAGTAGGGTGGCTGAAGTGGACTATCGAAATAAAGTTTAACATTTAATTGTATCAGATAGGGTTTTTGAATTATCTTTGAACATCCGAGTTGTACAAGAGCTTCCATCTTATTAGAGTAGTTAAACCAAATGTGACTGAGATAAACACCATAGCCACACACAAACAAAAATGGGTTATGTAAAAAATAATTATTTAATATAGAAATTAATATGTTGAGTAAGTTACTATTGGTTTGAAAATAGTAGGGTAAAGTGCACTGTCTCATATAAAGTTGTTATTTTTTTACGTTTACTTCTCACACCCTTTTTTGTATAACTCATGCATGTGGCTCTGTTGAGTTTTAATAAAGCATAATGATTGATAACTGCAGAGAAGCTGCAGTTTCTCTTTCTGTAAGTAGTTTGTATGCATTTGTCAATCATTAACTTTTCAGCATAGTTCCTTATGACTAGAGCATTATTAACTGAAAAACCGGCTTTTCACATGTGAAAAGATGTTGCTAAACAGAAAGTGCTCATAAAAAACATCACTTTCTTGTCCTAAATTGCCACTGAGGAAATGAAAGCATTTGAAAACTCCACAAAAAAAAGTGAGGGTTTTTTGCTATAAATTTTGCAACGGGCACTATGCTAATTATGTGATGAAATGCGCATTTGAAAGTGAAAGCCTAAAATATTTTTCCCTCCTTCCATAGATCTCAAATTGTGATGTGTTCCCTTGACCTGACCAGAACATTTGTTTTACCAGCATACTGCTGCTGACAGGTAATTTGACTCTTTGTTATTGTTTTTGACAACATTTTTTACACACATTTATAACATTAAAAAGCACCCATCCTTTCTGATCAATCCAAACGATGGTAACAATGCACATGTTTCCCCAGACAGTTGTAGTGAGCTGCAGTTATGGGCTTTGCTAGGACTTGTGGTGCCCTCAGGGTCACGCCGCCTAAGTGAAACTACAAGACTCTGAGCTGCGTTTGATGGAGGTTATGAAGAAATGGATCACACAGAGGGCCAAGAGGCGATCGGGAGTTCTCCATACAGTTGCATCAAATGTCAGCCATTGTTAGAAACTGGAAGGTTCCCAGCCTGGAGGAGGGTATCGACTACATCAGCCAGTTCAATAAGGTTGAAGTGTGTTCGTTTGCAAGTATAAAGTTCCCATGATTGATTTTGATGTATATTGGAGGTTTAAGGTTATATGTCCACACTAGAATGATGTTAAGTACTGAAATATGGATATGAGACTTCAAAAGTTTTAGATGTGGATATTTTTTTCTAACACGAATGAATTCACATTTTCAATGCCTAGTAAATCCTAAAATTGCATTCGATTCTTCTCGTTCTACAGTCGTTGGAATGTGCTGGTCAGTCAGACGGAGAGCCTCAGTCGTATCATGCGCAAGCATCGGAGGATCTGATGGTGGGACCCCTCAGCAAACTCACCCTCCTCGTCCGGGACAAACAGCAGCTGAGGAAGACTTACGGGGAACAGTGGAACCTTCTCAGCCAAGATGTGCAGGGTCGGCGCACCGACACATCACTTCACAATCTGCGCTCTCAATGACAGTCACAGTCTAACACGTATACAAGATGTATTAAAGGAGTAGTTCACTTTTGGAAAAAACTTTTGCTGATGATTTACTCACCCCCATGTCATCCAAGATGTCCACCGTCTTCTTCTTCTAGTCGAAAAAGGAGTTCAGGTGTTTGATGAAAACATTCCAGGATTTTCTTCATATAATGGACTTCATTGGGAACCAGACAGTTCAAGGTCCACAATACAGTTTCAGTGCAGCTTCAAGGGGCTTTAAACGACACCAGAGAATGAATAGGGTCTTATCTAGGACCCTTGGAGTCATGACTCGAAAAAGATTTGTTCATTTTGATGAACGAGTTTGAACAGGAGATTCACAAACGCACATCACAGAACAAGCAAGGCGAGCATTTGAGCTTATAAAACAAACTTTTTTATTTATTTTTGAATAGCCGAACTTGTTGCGCTGATAGAGCCCTTATCGATCGTATCCCCGTTGTTTTAAAGCCCTTTGAAGCTGCACTGAAACTCATTTGGACCTTGAATGTTTGGTTCCCAATGAAGTCCATTATCGTGAAGAAAATCCTGGGAATGTTTTCATTAAAAACCTTAATTTCCTTTCGGAACTGAAGAAAGATAGACATGAGTCATCCTGGATACATGGGGGTGAGTAAAATTAACAGAATTTTTAAGTGATGCTACTCCTTAAGGACGTTAAAGGTGCTTAAAGGCACTTACTGCAATTATTAGTAGAAAACATTTTACTGCTGTTATCTGCATTAAGGGTAACTATACAGTACACTTTACATGGACACCACAAAAAACTTCAAAGGGTTAGTTCACCATGTTGGAGATTAAACCACTGGACTTACAATGATTTCTTCATTGGATGTCTTTACTACCTTTCTGGGGCCTGACAGTGGACATGATCTCGTAGCTGTCACTGATGGTACAGAAAGCTCTCAGATTCCATCAAAAATATCTTCATCTGTGTTCCAAAGGTGAACGAAAGTCTTAAGGGTTTGGAGATGACATGAGGGTGAGTAATTAATGAACTAGTTTGGGTGGACTAACCCTTTAACATAAGCTGCACATATCCTAAAATAACATACCCACCCCACCCAGATTGGGCCCTACACTGAAGAAAAGGACCTTTAAAGGAACAACTTAACTCTATAAAGTAAAATGAGCCACATACTGCCATTTTCTTTTACTTGCACCATGACATCCAGAGCCACTGATAATCCCATTGTCCAAAACTCAGTAGCACTGTTTTAAATTGAAGAACTAAAGCCATTGAAATAGCTTCCCAAAAGTTATAAACCCCTTCACAAGATCAACCAAAATGTATAAAATGATTTCCGTTGCAACAGAAGATAAAGGGCCAATAAATGTGGTTACACATTAAATAAGGAAGTACTAAGTGCATTGTATCTGTGTGTTTATGCTTTTGCAGTGTATGTGCATTTATTTAATAAAAAAAACAGTAATTTTGAGGAATATTATTACAATTTAAATAAACTGTTCTCTATTTCAGTATATTAGAAACTGTAATTTTATTCAGGAACTGAGTTTTCAGCATCATTTTTCCAGTCTTCAGTGTCACATGATCCTTTAGAAATCATTCTAATATGCTGATTTGCAGCTAAATTTTATTTTATAAATGTTGAAAACAGTGGTGCTGCTTAATATTTTTGTGAAAATTGTGATGCATTGTTATCAGAGTAATTTTATGAATAGTAAGTACAGCATTATTTCAGCTAGATTTTATTTACAAGTTCCTTTATGCAATACATTACAAATGTCTTTGCTGTCACTTTTGATCAGTTTAGTAAAGCAAAAGTGACGAGGCTTTAGCTCTGGTCATAACCCTCAGCTGCCAAATGACTGATAACACGTTAGAAAGCACAGCATACACCTTTGCATAGGCTGCTCACTACTGTGGGCACACATCTGGCTTTGTGTGTGTGTTTAGACGTCTGGCAGAATCAAATATTAGATAGTGTTTGAGATGTGATCAAATAGCTCTTCTTTTTGTACTCATTTAGTTTGAGTTTAGAAATTCAATAAAATCATTTAATGCATTTTTATTTATTTAATATTAAATGTCTTTAAATAATATTGTATTAAATGAGTTAAATGAGAGAAAATCATTTAATTTGATCTATTTCAGAAAAGAAGCCATTACCAGGGCCTTTGGGTCTTTAGATGGTTTCTTTGAATCCTAGAATGGTTTAACATTGAGAACATTGCAGTAACAAAAAATAGGAAGTAGTAAAAATGCCTTTACATTTGTACTGGGCATTAAGCATGGACCCAAGATGATAACGGCTCGTGCTTCATTTCACCTTCCGTGGTTTTGTTGTGGGTTTTGTTATGTTTAGCCTGGAGGCTTTTGAAATTATTATAAGCTGAGTATGGTACATATCTTCCTCATTGCTAATGCAGGCCAATTACATGTGAAATTGTGTTGTCAGCGGAATCCTTTCATGATTGCACATTACATGTCTCATTTTGATAGCAAGACCTGGAGTTTTATTTATTTGTATTTTGTGTCCTGTTGTGGAAGGTTAGGTCACCCAAATCAAACTGAACCAGCTCAAGTCGCAGTTACAGACAACTGGTCACGGGACGCAGTCCCAGGCGAAGAAAATATCAGGAAGCAAGCAAAGGTATGATGCTTTCGTAATATCTCAGTTCTCTAAAAAGTGTGGCCACTTTCCTTTCATTTGACTGAATAGGGTACTTTGTGCTGAAAGAGATTCACGTGTGAACTGTTTAATGTTAAACACAAATGGTTTTATGATATTATGTGTAAATAAGGCATTTGTTGACTCAATAGGAGAAAAACCTACCCTTTAAATCGAAGACACTTGTTTCTATGTAATACTTACAGGAGAAACAAGAGAAAATAACTGTGGTTTCTCCAATGGCCAAATGTGAACGCTTAGACAGAGCACATTTTGCAGACATTTAGCAATGGCAGATGTATTTGCACTGTGCAAGGCTACTTACCAATGATAGATGGGTACTTGTATCAGGACTTTGAAAGTGTTCATAACCTTTAAAGCACTTATCAGATGGGGAGTATAGTGGTTTTGTTGACTCCTGATCTCGTATGTATTGCTGTATATCCTCATTTATATGAGAATACACACTACTGTTCAAAAGTTAAAGGTCTGCAAGATGTTTGACAAGACTGCATTTATTTGATCAGAAACACAGTAATAATATTGTGAAATTTTATGGATTTAAAGGGGTCATGAACTGTCTTTTTAAATTTTATTATATTGTTGTCTGAGGTGAGACTTATGACGTTCCGCTTGGTCTTTGCATTCGCAAACATCAAAATGAATCAGTAGATAACACTATTTTACTACTAGAGTCTGAGCCTACCTGAAAAAGCAGTCCGGTTTTTATGGGCATGTCGCACTGAAGACTTGGAAATAAACGCCCACTGCTGTCAGTGTATAACAGTTTTGCATATTATAATGAGTTTTAACTCACCGTACAGTGCACGTGGGGGAAGGCGTCCAGATGTTCGTCAAATGGCAACCAAACTTTCGCCCATCATGTTCGACCCAGAGTCCGTGTGTCTGCACAATATTCCTGTCAGATCCAATATAGACGCACAGTCCCGTCTTTACTCTTAATCGGTCTGCAATCCAAGTCTTGTTTCACAAAACAATCCTCAGTGAAATGAAGCGACAGTCGACGATGTTCCCTCATCAGCTGGAACGTCATTAAAAATAAAGTTTATCCATGCAGTCCTTGGAATCTCCAGAAAGCTTATGCAGCGACTGTCTTCCACAACCAGACACTGCACAATATCTGTATTGCTCGGTAGCTGGATCCGGTTTGTGTCAGCGGTCACGGGTAGGCATGTATGTTAGGCTACTTAGCTATGCATGTAATGCGCGAATCTGTGGGCGGGGCTAAACCGGCTGTGTTGGAGCAGGCGTTGATCTTCTGCAGCAGGGGTGTTTTAACTTCTTCGACGTCATATTTCCCACTATTCAAAATTAGTCGTTTGTTGAGGCTGGTGTCAATAAAAGCTTTTATTGGACTAACAAGGATGTTTTCAGTTCTGAAGACGTCGCAGGATATTCTTATAATATGATGACCTCTTAGATGTCAAAAGCTCAAGGAAAGTTTATTTCTCAGTTCATCACCCCTTAAAATAACTGTTTACTATATATTATTTTTATTGCTAGCCAACGATTCATCGCACCACAAAATAAAAGTTTTAAAGGGTAGATCAGGTTGAAATGAAATGAAAAAGCTCTTTAACATTACAGATTTACAGCTGTCATGTCACCTTTCACTTGCAATGTTATTTATGTTTGTGGCCTTTTGTAAGACAAAGAAGCGCGGAGAAAGCGAAGGAGCGCTACATCAAAGCCACTCTGAAACTCCATGAGCATCACAATGAATAGGTGCTGTCGTGAAGGCCGCCCAGGTGCATCACCAACTCCACTACGGCCAGATTCAGCCGACCCTGCTGGGAGCCCTGCAGACGCTACAGGAGGAATGGTGCTTATTCTGTGAGCTGGACATCAATAACACCAGCACTATAATGTTAATCAGTTCTTTAACTAGGTGATTAGGGTGTTATCAGGGTATTTCAGGTGGTCAAAATGAGTAGGTTAAAGTTTTTAAATACTATGAAACCATTCTCACAACTCACAATTATTTGTCAGTCACAAGGTGACTTCTCTTCTCGATTCTGTTCCCATCGTTTTTACGCTTATGCTAAATAGCAGGCTAACTAAACAAAATGCATATTCATCGATTTCTTTTTTAATAAACCCACAAATTAAAGGCTCTAACTCTGACTCTTCAACTATCAACATCTACGCAACTCTGAAAAAGAAGCGGCTTCTTCTGCATTAGGTAGGCCTAAGATATGTTTTTAACTCCATGTATGGCAATCGTTCATTGTTAATGTGATTTAAAACTCCTGAAATATGATACATAAATGTATGAATTGTAGAAGTTATGTTAAATATATAGGGCTACAACCACCATAAGACATTTAGATGAACAAGTCCATGCAAAAAATTAGAATGGCCAAATTGCCTCTTAATATTTGATATTCTTGATGCTGCTCTGGCGCGCTACATGTGCTCTGCTGTTTAGGCACATGCACACATAGACATAGAAAGGGGGCTTGAGCACCGTGCCCTTTTTATTCCTGGAAGAAAGTGCCCTTTTCTCTGGGGTGTTTTTTTAATTTTTTAAAAATAATATATATTCCTTTTTGAGCACAGCTTCCCTGTCAAACAAATATATTTATTGAATAGTATATCTAAATATCAGGTACTTGAACATGGACAGTCTGAAGCGCCAATCAAGAGTTAACGGCGTCTGCTCTCGTGAGCTTGCGCTGTGACGCGGTATGGACTTTTGAACCGAGCGACTGAAACAGTCCGCTAAAGACGCGCAGTTCAAATGAGTTTCGATTCGACTTTGGCACATGAACGTTATCGAACATTTATCGAACTCGACATTGATGTCGAGCATTGGCAATATTGACTCGAAAAGTGAATTAAAATATAAATTTCAAGACGTGGCTAGATGTAATTTATGACCTTGTATGGAAAATACAGGACATTTTTATGACTTTTTATGGCCTAAAATTCTTATATCATTAAAGTTAATGACTTACATACATCAATAGTCTTTCCCCTGGAATTTAGAAATCTAAATTGTTGAATTTAGAGGAAATCTACAGATGCAAACAGATGGAGGATAGTAGGTTTAAAACAAACTTCCATCTAAATGTGGATTTTGAAGGTTTTATTTGATGATGATACAGTCTTCCCTCAAATGTGAAATCTAAGTCCATGTCACTATCAGGTTATCAAATATATAGCATAGAAACATGCACATTGTGGCATGGTTTCCTTTGCTGCTCAATAAACCTGGTGAATTCTATCGGGAGACATTCGTTCTTATGTGAACTGATTATTTTTCAGCATCTTTGAAAATGAAACAATTGCATGAATTTGAGGAAGATAAAATTTAACTCTAATTCATTTTATAAAAAGTCAGAGCTGTGTTAATACATATACTTTTTTGTTTAAGAGAAGCTAGAAAGAAAAAACGTAATACCATGAGAAGTGCCCTTTTTTCACTTGAGCCTGCCCTCAAAATGTCTGTGCACGTCCCTGCTCTAGGCTGACAAACAGTTTTAAAGGTTACATTTTTAAGTTTGCTGGCTGATAGCACACGTTTTGTATGGACTGTTTGTCATTCGCAGGCAGCTAAGACGTTTCCTGTCAGATGTTAAGAGACATTTCAGAAATGATCACTCAGTAAACATGGTCACTCATAGGTTGTGACGGATGTCAATCAAAATGTGGACCGTGGTTCGTTTCATATGTTCCCTGTCAGGAAAACAAATGGATAAATCAGTAAATAAAAATTTTAATTTACCAGAATGTATCTGTTGTTGTTTTAACTGCTGTGGTTGTTTTAATTGCACATCCTTTCTAAAAATATGAAAGTGTTTGGTTTTGGCTTTTATATATTCCTAAGACTGTCATTGTTAATTTTGTTTGATTTTTCTTAGACTTGGACCTCGGTTTCTAAAAATATTTATTTACATGATTCCTGCTACCTTTGGGCTCAGTGATGTTGAATTTAAATGACATGTAAATAAAGATTATTTTTTCTGGAAGAGATTAAAGAACAAATAATTTTTATCAGCTGAAAGGCAGAATAAAAATATTTTTATCAAGTTAGATAGACATTATTTAACAGTTTCAGGGTATGTTTTAGTGTTGGTAACATGTCCCACATTGTCCCACACAAACTAAGAATTGTCCCACATTTGGTTTGTTTGTATGGTGGTCACCCTAATTATAATGTTATGTAAAACAGATGTTTATTAGATGTTTGTACACAACAGATGTTTTCCAAGATTAAGTGCTCTTTAGCGACATCTTAGAAAACGTACCTGTGCTAGCTCTATGTCAGCGGTCTAACGACACTTGTCAATGATGTGAAAATGAGCGAGTCAATCAAAATCAAAGAAGGCAGGGCTTCTGTCTCACAGAGAGAGCGAGTGAGAAATCTGCAATATGGAATATGACATTGAATATTTGACCACTGTTTCCGAGAGGAATGATAATGACCAACAATAAAATACCTAGATGAAGCTACTCAACTCTTTATGAAATGTCTGCCATTTTTAATTAAAAATATGCTACACATTTACATTTGATTCATGTAATTCATAACTGAATTTAACTGCCTGTTTGTGCACTCATGACCGAGTCTTCAGTAAGGCGCAGCCCAAAGCACAAATGTGAATCTCATTGCCTTATTTTTAGAAGACACAGCTCATTGACAGTTACAGACTTCTGCTATTTTGAATGGATATGTCATCCTGTTCAGTTCTCTTAAAAAATCTTGATAGCTGTTACTCGACATAGTTACAGTAAGTTGGAAAGAAGAAGTAGTTTTGCTGAGTGTCTTGTGCATTTAAAACACATTTGATTAGTGTGGCTTCTCTTTATTTTAAAAGGAGATTCTCTGCAGAATATTTCTGATCTGTCTAATGTGCTTCATGATGAGGTTGTGAGCGTTCACACTGAAATGGCCAACAGCCCTGAAGGCCATCCCAGCCTCACAAAGAAGTTACGAGAGCTTCATTCAGCAGAACAGTATATACATTAACAGTCCCTTTTGTTCCCAGTTTTTGTGGAATGCAATGGAAAACTAGACCAGAAGAACAAAGGATGTTGCACACATTTGCTAACTTCTCAGGTCTCGATAAAAGTCAACATGAAATCGGAATGGATCCTCTTTTACTTTCATAAGAAATTTCCAGGTCTTATTGTGCATCGATTCATCAGTGATTGTTATTATAAAGCTAAAATCAAACAGTTGCTCACAATATCGGGCTTTTAATAAGAAGTACCTTGCTGGTGCATGAGCTGTGTGAAAATAGAAGGCGACTATAAATAACATAAAATAAGTCGATTTCAAGCTTTTCCTCTACTGGCAAAACAGCTATTACATTGTAATTAAATATTTTCATACAATAATCAATTAATAAGTTGCTTGTGGATAAATGTGACGCAACAGAAGTGTTACAATGCAGTATGCATAAACAATCACTAGGAACTACCCAAAACTTAACTAAGGCAATGTGGGCGAGGGCAACATAATATAACATCATAGCCCAGTTTTTACAGTCTAATCAAATCATGATTGATAGAATCAAGTCCTTCCTGCATTATTTCCTGTTAAATTTTCTGCTTTATTCTATGCATTTTGAATGCATCACAAATGTCCTTTCATGTTGCCTTTAAAAAAATATATATATTTTTTCTTTTGTATACCAAGTAGAGAGAAGAGATTCTCCTACCAGTTTGATACGCAGTTTGTTAGAAGATGCTGAAGGTCTAATGCCTGAAGATCTGCAGCTCAATGAGCTCACTCGTCAAGGAAATCCAGCATAGGAATGAGTTTTCTTCTGTTACAAAGTAACGCTTTTACAATTGCAGATGTGCACTAATAGACGTTGACATCTTGCTAACTCACCAACAATAATCTGAAATTAATGTGTTCTTGTTGATTATACTAAGCTATTCATTAATGATTTCCACGTTAGGGACTTAATTTAGAGTATGTCAGATTAATGTCTTCATTCATCCGATGAATTGTTACTAATTTGATATATGTAATTGTGGATTAATTCCATAATGACTCATTTTTTTAGCTGACAGTGTTCATTAATTTGTTTAGTACCAGAATGACCAAAGCCTGTATGTTCAACTTGCAGATAATATGACAGGTACACTAATATGCGTTAATACGTGATTCATCAGTTAATTGTTAATGCAATTCACTCATGTGCAGATGCCTACGATTACTAAATGACTAGTTAATAATGATGTGCCTAGACAAGTAAAGTATAGATAACATAATGAATACCTTTTGCAGATCATTAAGCTAATGGTTAGATTAAGGCAGACAACTGGAAGTTGAAGTGCAGTAAGCTATGACTGCATCTGGTGATTAACACGTTAATTTACGCTATTAGTTAATAAAATATGTTATTAAGGAATTAATACACAATGACACAGTGAATTAATAGCACGATTCATGTATTACTTTAATCTATTAATAATATAGACTCTTTATTCACGTTGCTGATGCAGTAATCATTAATTAATGGTTTCAGTTCTTCATTAAGTTATACATTAACTCATGATTATCTGTGCATTAGTTTAAGCGTGAATTAATGCATATATAGTGCACACACCATATTGCTAATTGTTACCCTTCTTACTTTACATCGCATTGAAGCACGGTATTTTTGTAAATGGATGCACAACTTTCTGTGCATGAAAGAGCAGAAGTGAAATCACCCACAGGGGCCTTTGCTTTTGTTTCTGAAACTGTCATGTTGAATTTGTGCGCACATCATATTTTTGGCACTTGCGCCAGCTACCATCTTTAACCTTTTATCGGAACCAGATAATGTTTTTTTCTAAGTCCCAAATGGAATCAACTCTTTAAGCCAGAACGTTCTGGCCATCTAGGATACTCTATAACAAAGACTGTTACTAAAGCTGTTGTTGGAACTTTGAACTGTTTTTTTCCAAAAAAAGTGTTGTGTTTTTTTCTTTAACACATATCTAGTATATTCAGCAATGTGTTCAATGCAGAAACCACAAAAGCATTGCATTGATCATTGGCGGTTGCACCAACATGTTCAAAAACTTCAAAAACGAAATACACATTTTGTAGTGAACAAAACTACGTTGCACAAAACTGTTCAGCACACACAGGAAAGTCTAAAAAGGCCACGCGACTAAAGTGGATCACATTCTAACTTGAACATACTGCCAAATAGCTATGCGATTTATTCACCAAATACTGAAATGCAAGAAGTAAAATGTTACATACAATACCATTCAAAAGGTTAGGGTCAGTATTTCTTTTTTTTTGGAGATGTGAAGAATGTATACTTTTATTAAGCGTGGATGCATTCAATTAAATCAAAAGTGACAATATTAAGGACTTTTTATTTGACAAAAATATCTGTTGATCATTTCAGAACTTTTCTCGAGTCAAAGATCATGTTTTCACACAAATGTCAAGTCAGCCAAGCTGCTTTCAACATTGGACGATGAATTATGTTTCTTGGCAGCAATGAGCTTATTAATCGATTTTCATGAAGGATCAGTGTGACACTGAAAGAACTGGAGTTAATGATGCTGAAAATTCAGCTGTTGCATCACAGGGACAAGTTTCTACATTTTGAAATATATGTAAATGAAATAGCAAGCGAGATGATTTGAAAATTGTTACTTTTTTGTATTTTTCGAGCAAATGAATCCAATATATGAACATGTTTCTGGAGCTCGCTTTCAAAAATCGTTACTGACCCCAAACTTTTCAACAGGAATATCGATGCACGGTGCAAGCAAATACTGTCACACGAGTGGTGGCAAGAGGTTTCATTTTGTGAAATTGAGTGGGAGTGGGGCACGCAATATGGTATGTCATTATAAGTTTTAGCTGGTGGAGAGTATTCTGCTACGGGTTATGTATCCGTGTCACTGGATATCGATTCAGGATTGATCCTAAAATCGCCGCAATTCTCTTAACGCCAATCTTACGATATCCCGACCCTGCTCCGATGACTTCACACGTGTATTTATATAATGTGTAACTCAGTATTTCTGGCCCTCAGTATTTCTTGACAATCTTCTCTAGGTTTCAGTCGCAACTCAATTTGCCATATCTTCGGCTCTGGCGTCTCAGGCTCACTGCTGTGGAGGAGGAGCTCTTGTGTCTTATCTAGTCTCTTGGCTGCCGACAGGCCAGCTGTACGAACCGCAGCTGGAGTTGGATCTGCAGAGTCGGGGAGGCTCTGCGAAACGTAGGCCAGAGGTGCGTACTGTATAGCTCTACCAAACACACCAGCAGTGCGCACTACGCCCCTTTCTCCCTCGACTGGACGTTCTGAATGGTTAAAGCATGAACTGAAAAATGGGTCCATCACTGTACCTGGATGGAGATTGAGAATGCAATCGTTTAAATGTAAAATTACTAAGAAAAGTGGGTGGGCACTGCCAGTAATGATTTCCCCAATTTGCTTCTAGCCCCCAAGCAAAATCGAAGAGTGGCGACCAGTTGATCCCACCATGAAAATCCAACAAAGAGCACTGCCATTGAGGCGGTCAGAAGCTTATATAAAAGATGACACAATTTCTACTTTTTAGGATAGGGAAAATCCCTCAGCGACGCCATTGCATGGGTTGGAGATGGTGGTTACTAGACACACATTACATTTTTTGACACACCGCTTCCCACCATTGATGGCCAAATTTCAAAATGTCATGCTTGGCAGAGTTATGCCTACAAAATGCGTGTAATTTTTCGAAACTCCATTCCCAATGATCGGCAGGTATTTTCGTGTTCTTCAGAAGCATTCGACTGGGTGCTAACCAGCGTTTTCTACTGATTGAGAGGAAAATACTGCGTGGGTGAACTTAGATGCCCTATTTTACTGTCGTGAGTAATCGATATCTAGATTGATCATCGACTTAGCATGTGATACAGGTTTTGCAAGGCTGAATTGCAAAGCTGAGCAGCGCTCAATAAACACATGCTTTATCAGGAGAAGATGGAGGAAGATTCAGTGTACTGAAATAACACTGAAACTTTTTTTTTTTAGAAGACCCGAGGCAGCGTTTGGCACTTTGAAATGTACAGTGCTCATGTTTTTGCGGCGATGTCAGAGCCTTTTGGAAAATATTACTCTGTGTGGCGGGCCACTGTTCATATGCAGACCATTATATGGGAAAACACTGTACTATTCATTTGCCCGCTGTTGATATAGTTTACCTACTCGGTCTTCATACACAAGTCACATTTCAGAACACAAAAAGAGACACCAGTCTTTGGTATGAAGCCGTACTGCCGCCCCATTCATGTTTTCACTGTTATATGGGAGGGGCGACGCTACCCACTGTCTTGCTGGAAAGGGTACTGGCCAATGGGCTTCTGTCTTGCACCTCAGGCAGCAAATTGCTTTGTACACTAACGCATGTCTCATTCCTACTTTGCACGCGCAAAGCTGGCTTTCTCGCTCCAAAGGCAGACGATAAACTTCAGGAAATGAACTTGCGCTGCTTGGCGATCGACGCATGAAGGAGGGCGTGTGTGTCGACGCAGACCGACCCCTGGTGCTATTTTACACTTCCAGAAAAAAACAATTGCGCCAGCTGACCAGAATGATCCTGCTCTAAAGTAGATGTGTGCCGCGATGCGCGATATGTTCTTAATGCTATTTTAACGCGGGATGCTTGGCCGTGGTAAGAGTCACGGCGCAACATATGAGTTCTCTCGTCGAAACAGAATGCAGCGGTTTTTATTTTTGCATATAAATCTCATTCTTAGAAGGAAAAAATATTTAACACATAATGGAAGTGAGTTTGTGATTTAGGTGGAGGTGGAAAGACCTGGTTGCCCAATATTTTTAAGGCTGATTGTTCAGTCTGAAGGGCTGACCTGTTTTGCCTGATGGTGGCAAGAAGACATATGTTGCTGGTGTTTAACTGCCGCTGATTTTGGAGATTTTTCCCATCCCGTGTCGCACATGCAATCTGTGTTTCACTGCCTTGACCGGGCGCGATGCTCTACCTGGTCTGTGAGCCATCAGCCACTGGCGCCTGGTAAACTACCGCGTTATTGATAACAATCCGATCAGTGCAGACTTGCGCACTTTGTTCTTGAAGGGGTATGTCGGATAAGCGCTCTGATTGGTTTATTTCACCTTACACCAGAATCACACGCCTGATGAATAATAGAGTGCTATCAGATCAACCTACTTTACGATTTCGCGCAGGGCGCAAGAGGGCATTTATCCCGCCGGGAAAATAGCAACACAGGCGCAAACCGACCACAGAAGATACTTCGCTTTGCGCTTTGACACTTGCATTTGGGATCGTTAAAATGAGCCAATATTTTGACTCAGGGATGAAGGAGAGCAGGAGAATTTTATATGAAAGTGAGACGGGAAGATCTGAGGAAGCCCGATTATGGTTGCGACTGTGATGGATCTCAACTCAAGGAAGTACAGAATGATATCTACATTATATAAGCAACTGATGGAAGAGGAGGAGAGGAAATCTCAACATAATATGTTCTAAGCAAAGATGGGAAAAAAGCTAGTATGATTATATACTGAAGAAGACTGAGTTACATATATGGAATACACAAAAATCCACTCAGTAACTATTGATATATGTAAAGGAATTCTGCTGGAAAATGATGAGTTTTTCATTACTCGCCTGAGATTGAGCCATGTTTGAACAACAGAGTGGAGCAGTAAATGTGGTCAGTTAGCATGTATTTGGCTGCCTGTTATCGCACAGTTTGGGAGGATGCAGCTTGGGTTATGGAAGTGTTCGTTATGATATACTAAGCTATGTTTTAGTTGCTTGTATTTTGGTAATATGAAGGAAACATTATATTAAGAAAAAACAAATATAAAATTTAAAAATTTTGTTAACATGTAAAGGTGCAAAGAGATGGTACAAGCCAAACTTAAATCCAAAGATGAATGGCTAAAACTGGTGTTGAAATAGTGTGATGAATGACTTCAACTCATGAGGATAAGGTTTAAAGGACAATCACAAATAATTCGAAAAATGGACTGTATTTACATATCAATGACAAGAAGACCTGAAAACTTGATGTATCTCATTCACTAAAATTGTAATGTTAAGGTTAAATCCGATTGTTGCAGTTTTTTTTTATTGTGTTGTTTGTCCGGTCTAATTTTTGTATATATGTGTTGAAACTGCGAAATAAAGCTATAAAGAAGAAGCAGAAATCAAACGGTAAAGTTGTTATGGCATGCAATAACACCACATCATCAAACCTCAAACGGCATATCAATCAAAAACTGCCTGGCAGTAACAATGAATGTACCCAGGAAGAGGTGCAAGTCGTTGGAATTTTAATGGAAGTGATGTACTCCCTATATTTGCTCCTCGGTCCAACAATGACACTCAAAGTGTCGTTTTACCTTAAAGCTAACGTCTCAGCAGCATGTCTTCGTTCCAAAGATTACTGATAAAGCGGAGAAACGATGCCATTTTAGGTCATCCTCTAAAGAATCTGTCCTGTGCTGAAAATTTTCTTAACATTGGTACAAAGGAGTAATGACACTTGCCTGATAATGGTGCCTTTCTTTTTAGGTGATATTCTTACTTGATCTTTTCTCTTTTGTCTAATGTCTTCTGGGACATCTTCTCTTTTGTACAGTCTTTACTTCAAATCTTCCCTCTTGCTAACAATTTTCTCCTCCCTAGTCATAGTGCACACGGCCCCCTGCTGCTAATTGCTAATGTGTTCTGTTGCCTGGTGCAGGTGCACTTTTCAGACACTCTTCTTAAAATTCTTCTCCACCTAATGGAAGCATTCTGCAATACTATATCGACTAATTCTTCTTGTGCTTCCACAGTGGCAATAGAAAGAAACTGAATCAAACTTGGATACAATTCAATCATTTTTGAAATAATTAGGAGACATTTCATTTTCAGCCAATTCTCACTTTTTTTGTATTAATGTGAGCTGTCTTTCTATATTGTTTTATAGGGTGTATCAGTTCAGTGCACGAAGAATGCTCTGAGAGAACAAGCAGAGGAGCAGTTATTCTGTCTACTGGTTCATAACTCAGCTCAATTCTGAGGCCCAGAAGGTGTCTGAGATAAAGCTCAATCTCTGGGCGGCAATGAGGTCGCACCTGTAGGCCTGGATGGTGATCGAGATTGTTGTGTCACCTCCCAACAACTCAAGTGAGTCCATTCAATTGAAAAAAAAAGATAAGTCCAGCACTGAGTAATTTAAATGTAAAGAGCCTTCTATCTACCGCCATTGGAGCCACTGTGGCCTCAACAGTGAGTCCTTCTAAGTCTCAAGAAATATCTCCTGAGCTTCAGTTTTTGCATAAATCTTTAAAGATGAAAGTTAGTACAGTATAGGAAATATAGATAGCTTCCAATAACTTTTAGAACTTGCCTCCCAGTGAAGCTATTTGTTTCATCAATATTACAGCAGTTTTTCTTGCCAATTCAGAATGAACTAGTAGTCAACACAACCATAGTGTTTATGTTTCTTTTCTCTGCACACGATTTCTAAATAAAAATCGATAAAGTTTACATTTACCTGCAAACCCTTCAGGTAAAATAGTGGCACTGTTGTCTTTTTCAGCTGCTTTTACAAACAGTTGAACCATTTTGCATTATTGGTGGTAATTTTCCATCACTGTAAAGCTGCTTTTTAAACGGTGTGTGTCTATAGTGCCTATATTGAAAACTTACTTAACACTGTTGACTTGATTCCATTTAGTCAACGTGAAAAATAACAAGTCAATAATTCGTAATTTTTAAAACCAAGTACATAATGATAAGGGCTAAATGAAAATTAGTAGAACTTGCAGGGGTGTTACAAAAGTAATAAAGCAAATGTTCCATGTTGTATCCAATAAAGGAAAAAGGAGATAATCAAATGAAATTATTGCAAAGAACTTTTATATTATTGATAATTATGACTTCATGTGAAATCACTATGGTCATTGCATTTACTTCAAGCTATTAAAATGCAGCACCATAATAATTACTATTGAAGAAAGCAAGATAATGCTATATATTGTTCAATGGTTTAAATAATGTCGATTGCACAAACCTTGTTGACTATGAAACCTTGGTCTAACATGCTATAATTAACACTCAAGAAGATGTTTTCTGATATATACAAAGTCGATCAATAATGACATTTTGTTTCAACCTTCCTGATTTAACAACCAAACAAATATGTGTTGATTAATTGTTCAAAGTATATATGGTAGGAAGAGATAAAGTTTTTAAATTTTATTTAGTTTAAACACAAGGTTTATCTTAAAAATTATATATATATACTACATTGACCATCTTTAAATCATTCAACATGTAAGAAGCAATACGTAAGGGTTTTTG
>JAQIUQ010006169.1:0-17500 GCA_030378365.1 Hybognathus amarus
GGTTACGTATTGCTAATCCGCATATTTATGAATTTTTCAGACCATTATTACAGCAGTGAGGGCCTGGAGGGGAAAATACCACATTAGGTGTTTTGCGGCACTTAACAGGCAGTAGGAACTTAATTAAGAGCATATTTTACTCTAGTTCCACAAGATCACAGACGTTTGACTGTCAGCATCAAAGTCTGGCCAGCATTGCATCCTATTTAGCGTCTGTCTTACTACAGAGAATGTGTGTAACTTCATCAGGGATTAAATCCAAATTGATGTCCTCCCCAAATATAAAACAAAGTGAAAATATGCAGTTATGTTCATAAATGTTCTAATTTACTTGGTATTTACCAAGTAGGTGTTTTAAAAAACCTTCTTTTGAGTGTCGTTCAGAAATTTTTTGATGCCACTAACTGAGAACTTCAACTTCACTTATGATTAAGGCCATGCTTACACCTGGTATTAGGACCCATTTTGGTAAATTTGGATCACTGAGTGGAAGACGCAAGATGTCAGCAACGGGTCGTAAAAAGCTTTGAGCTTGTCGGCTTTCAATTTTTTGTTGTCCGAGAAGTTCATCATGATTTTGTCATTAAATAAAAAGATACAATTATACTGACGAAAAATAAGTGTAGGGAGTCCTGTAACAAGCATCCATGTGTGCGTGTGTCGTGTGCGTGTGTGTGTGTGTGTATGAAGTCCCGATGCATAAAGCCTTCCTTATTTTGTAAATGCCATTTGAAATTTTCTTCTAAAAAATGACCATTTTTATCAAGCTTGTATATTTAAGTTCAGTAATTTCACATAAGTGACAATTGATGGGTAATCTTCCATTGCCATTTAAGTGAAATTGCTGAACTTGAATATACAAGCTTGATAAAGATGATCATTTTTGGAGAGAAATTTCATGGGGATCAAGAAGGCTTTTGCATCTGAACTCTTGCATATCATATATATATATATATATATATATATATATATTTAATATATATATATATATATATTAAATGTAATTTTTTCAATTCTTATTATCTCAGCATATTTTAGTAGTTATCATAAATTAGGTATCATTTAGAAAGCTTACAAACTCAGAATTCATCCTGTGAAACCCGTTTTGAAATTTGACGCTGCGTTACCATTGAAACAGTATTTTTTATCAGGCCCCTCCCCTTTTGGGCATCATTTTTCATAATTATTCTCAAAATCTTTTCTGATGTTGACAAACACACATATTGTCAGAAAGGTCTGAGTCTCAAGGTTCCATATTTAGTGACAGAAGTGATATTTGAATGGAAATGTATTACTTTGTTATGGCAGAAGTGCATACAGAATTAAATTCAATGGAATTCAATGGCACCCTTGTGGCTATTTTTGGTATAACGCCTGAACAAAATCTCATGAGAACTTTATTTTTGTGATATCAACTTTAAATTTGGAACACAAACTTGCTTAGATATATAGCTTTCATTTTATATAAATTTTTTAGTAAAATTTTTGTTTATTGTATATTAAAAAATATATTAATAAAGTATATTTGATTTACTGTAAATTATAACTCCCATAACTTTTTCATACTTACATTTTTTGACGTGATTTCACTTCAGCAATAATCTGCTGATTGGTTTCTTTAAAACAAGACCAAACTTAGGTCTAAATTCCAAAGCATTCTTGAATTTACAACCATTTAAGTTTGTATAGTGCATTTTAATGTCAATTATCAGAAGAGGGGTGAAGGGTAAAGGGTTTAAGGGGTAATTCAGCGCAAAATGAAAACTATCCCGTCAATTACTCACCCTCAAGCCATATGAGGTGTATATGACTTTCTTCTTTCAGCCAAACACAATCAGAGTTATATAAATATAAATATATCCTGGCTCTTCCAAGACTTCAGAATGGAGTAAGTTCAGCCTGAGGTTTCGAAACCCCAAAAAACATAAAAGTAATACCATAGAGGGTGTGTAATAATGGTCTTCATGCGTTTTGTAGTAAGAAATTCATATTTAAAACTTTCTAAACTGTAATCAGTAGCTTCTGTAAACTGGTCCGTTCATCGTTACAGAAGAGTTGGAGTTCCAGCGTACAATTTATGCTGCGTTCATGTGCTCTGCTAATTACAGTAAATACCAAGAGCCGACGTAGAGAAATATTCTGACTCGTAGAATATTTTGATGACGAAGTTGCAAAATGATCATTGATGAGATAACCTTTGACCTTTTCAAATGGCGGAGAGCAACGCGGAGTCCGTAATAGAAAAAATATGTACTATTCATGATCTAGAACATATACAGCATGAAATTTTTACCGTTTGAGTTTTGATAAATCATCTTCTTGCTGTAGCAGATGACTTAACTTGGTAACACTTTACAATAAGGTTCGTTAGTTAACATTAGTTAACTACATTAAGTAATATGAACTAATGATGAATAGCACATATACAGCATTTGTTAATCTTTGTTAATGTTATTTTCAACATTTACTAATACTTGTTACTCGTGACATTAGTTAATGCACTCGTTAACATTAGTTAATGCACAGTGAACTAACATGAACAATGAACAGCTAGATTTGTACTAACGTTAACAAAGAATAACAAATACAGTAACAAAAATGTATTGCTCATGGTAAGTTCATGTTACGTAAATACATTAACTAATGTTAACTAATGAACCTTATTGTAAAGTGTTACCCTTAACTTAAGCAATCTAAAAAAGTTTTAGCTAAATAACAGGTCTGAATCTCCATCTTTTTACCACATTACGACGACAAAAGCACTTGAACGCAACACACTAGTAAATACCACTTCTCAAGTGGAAAATATAATAGATATTGGAATAAGGAACTATGGAAAAGATGATATTTTCCACTTGTGAACAGGTATTTTACCATGTGTTGCGTTCAAGTGCTTTTGTTGTCATAATGTGGTGAAAGAATGGAGATCCAGACCTGTTATTTGACTAAAACTATTTTAGATTGCTTAATTCATCTGCTACAGCAAGAACATGAAAACTCAAACGGTAAATAATATGCTGTATATTTTCTATATCATGAACAGAGATTTTTTTTAAGGGCAAGGGTGTTAATAGAGCTAGCATTTTTGTTTTAGCTGTAAATTCTAGGCTCTATCCTTATGAGAAGCATAGTGATGAGCCTAATCTTTCCCACCAACTCGTCACTAGGAGGCTTCTGACTGCTAACATTAGCTAGCATCTGCTCTGGGTAGGTAACAGTAACACCAAACCATAACTGTGTTCTTTTTGTAAAAACTAACACCTAGACATTAACTGCAATACATTACAATCAGTGTTCGAGACTATACCGGGTCCTTTGGGGGAGCCCTACTTCCGGGGGGTGGGGGGGCGCTGTTCTGACACCTCGCGCGTGCAGAGGATTCAAGCGCCTTTCAGTACAGAAACGCTCGAATGCGTGGCACTGATGAAACCCATTCATTTCAAGGACTTCCAAAGATACATAACAGCCACAAATGTATGCAAGAAGTACTATATATACATCTCACTACGTATTGAAACAATTGATAAAGCCGAAACAGCAAACAGCCATCCACAAATAGTCTATAAATAGGCTGGTGTTTCGAGTTCACCTGAGATAGGCCTAATTGCCACGTCGGCTTACAGAAGAATACCACACTTCCTTCGCTTAATAAGGCCTAAGACATCGGCAAGCCAAGCAGAACCTATAACAAGCCCAGCAGAATTGGGAATAACGTGCCTGACCTTAACACAGAATGGATTTCAAAGACTTGCGCCTCCAATGTTTTATATTTTTCTTATCTACGAATCTTTGAGTTAAACACGCCATTAAACATGATTGGAATTTGCACCTAGCGACCACGATACCTCTGCTGATGTCTCATGCAGAAGAAGTAGCATGTATAGTTATCTTTATTTGAAGTGACCGAGGTTTAAACGCCGTCATGCACAAATCAAAAGATATTTTCGACATTTTACAAAATAATACTGAATTTGTACGCCTAAAATGAAACTTTGTGAACACATTTCTGAGACCCCGCACATTTTCACGAAGTTCCGTCTTCAGGGGAGCCCATGCCATATATTAAGGGGAGTGCCGAGCTCCCCGCTACCCCCGTAGTTCGCACCCCTGATTACAGAATTGTTAATGAAATCTACATTGTATTAGCCCTACAGGATACTATCTGCCAAAAGTAGCAAAAAATGTTAAGTTCTGTGGAAGTTCTCTAATTACTGGATATTTTCTACAAAAACACATTGCTTTGCTTCAGAATGTATTATTTTAACCCCACTTTTTATGATGGATGTGCTTTTTGGGGCTTCAAACCATGGCTTACTCACTCCCATTATAAGCTGTGGCGGTTCTATCAACCCCAACACCTAAAATGGCGGTAATGCATTTATTTTTCTTTGCAAATAAATCACAAACACATTTTTTTCTAGGTATTTTTATTTCTTTTTCAATGATGCTAGTTCCCAATCTGAGTGCATGCATTTTGGTTAATATCTATTTATTCTGAGAAGAATTGTTTAGGGATTCTATACCTGTCTTTTGTTTCTCCACATGCATGCTGAGTCATCTGCCAAAGGGGCGCGCTGGAGTTTAAGAGCACCTTTTATACTCCACCCCAGGAAGTGGAAGGAACTAACTCCTGGCAGTGGGCAGAGGACTCTGAGCTACCAAGTTTCTGATAAAACAGCAGCATGTGGATATTTTGTTTGTTAGGCTAATGTTGGGTTTCAGTAGTGTTTGTTTGTACAGTATATTCATTATGGTTGGTGATTGGATTTATTTTTGGGTCTTTTTAATTGTAGTCGATTAAGTTTCCCTCCTTTGTGTTTGGGATAGGCTAGCCTGTGTGTATTTTTACCCCTATTTCGTGACTCATTCTGGGCGCAGGCGACTTATTTGGCGCGCAGGTGACTTATTTGGGCGCATGACGACTCTGGCGACAACTTTTGGCGCAGACGACTGATATTTTGGCGCAGTACGACTTATTTTGACGGATAGCGACTTATTTGCGCAGACGACTTATTTGCGCGCAGGCGACTTATTTTGCGCAGGCGACTTATTTTGCGCAGCGACTATTTGGCGCAGGCGACTTATTAGGGCAGCAGGCGCAGCCATTGTTCGCGCAGGCGACTTATTTCGACGCAGGCGAGCTCTATATTCGCGCAGGCGACTTATTTGCGCAGGCGACTTATTCTCGCGAGGCGACTTATTCTTTCGCGCAGGGGCGACTTATTTCGCGCAGAGCGACTTATTTGGCGCAGGGCGACTTATTTTGCGCAGGCGACTTATTTTGGCGCAGGGCGACTCTTTATTTGCGCAGCGGCTGCTACTATTTTTGCGCAGGCGACTATTATTGCGCAGGCGACTTATTTTCGCGCATCACGACTTATTTCGCGCATATCACTTATTTCGCGCGCATACGACTTTTATTTCTTGCGCAGACAACTTATTTATTTTGCTCAGACGACTTATTTATTTTGCTCAAAGGACTTATTTATTTTGCTCAGACGACTTATTTTGTGGGTTTGTTATGTTGACCTCAGTTTAGTTGAGACCCACTTCTGATTAATCACTTTTTTCTAATGATTTGAAACTTTTGTTTTATTTAGGTAAATGCCAGAGTTTTTGCAAATCCTTGACCTTGTGCCTTGCCTTTACTGCTTGATCTGAGCCAGGATGATATTATACTGTAACTGATTGTCACAGTATAAACCTAAGGATGGCTTGAGGGCGAGTGAATTGAAGGGTATCATTTTCATTTTTGGGTGAACTAACCCTTTAATACCAGGTGTAAACAGGGCCAAATTGAAATATGGATGTCCAATTTACTTGGTGTCTTTAAAGTATTTTCTCTACTACTTTGATGCCACTAACCAGGAAAACTTCAAGTTCAAGTATGACTGAAGCAAATGGCCTGGTGATTGGATGGTTACATAGTGGGGATAGTGACAGTAATAGATGTTTCCTTACCTGTGAATCTGCCCATTTTTGTGGAAGATAACCTAATCCCTCCAGTACTTCCTTCAAAATGGTTGCTATTGTGGATTCATCTAGGCAGCCGATTTCTATGCTCTCCTTTGATGAAAGTGTGCTTTATGATGTCTAACACTGATCCTGGATGAATAGAAAAGCCTTGTAATATCACACAAAACACATGCAAATCTACAAAATATACATGCATATAACACATACAGTTGCCACAATATGTACTTGGACACAAAAACTGAGCATTGGACAACAGTATCAAATCAAAATGACATTTCATAAGCATATGATAAAACAATACATCTAGTGTTAATGAACAAAATAAGGCTTTGTGGTTGTAACTGTTAACCGATTCCTCTCACCTCCACTCAGGAGTTTCATGACGAGCCAAAGTTCATCTTTCACAACGAATGAAGTGTAGTATGTGACCACGTTTGGATGGTTACACTGGCTCATGGCTTGGATCTCTTTCTGTGGAGACAGATGGAGGTGTAGCTTTATAATGCATATCTTTGATTATGTCTATGTGCTTTATAATGCATGCACATCAACATGATTGCAATGGTAGAAACAGAGAAGTTCTTGAACTGATTTATAAAAGACACCATTCACCAATAGAATAAATCTCACAAAATCTGTCTGTGTGTTTCAGATCATATTTGACCCCCCCAAAAAAAGAAAAATGAGAAAAATAAGCCCAAGTTTATGATTATGAATTAATTGACTTCTAAAACATGTAAATACAAATTAAACACATTTATCCTCCAATTTTAATTATCCTGTTAGAAAAAAAATCAATTCTCATTACTGTAATGTCATGTATATTGTTGGCTTTAAAAAATATATATTTTTATTTTTTATTTTGCTAAATTAATTAATCCAAATGTACATGAGATACTTACTGTCCATTGCAAATAAACATTTATTCAATTTGATAAAACGATTTATTTGAGCCATCACTCAAAAATGTAGTTCTCTAAATGTATTAAAATGTTTCAAATAATATTCATATAAATGTTTCTGATCTGTTACCATGTATTGTTATATTGGATGTATATACTGTACATGGTAATGATTAGTAAAAGGAAATACATTTTTAATGTACTGTATTTTT
The DNA here is from genome assembly GCA_030378365.1 of Hybognathus amarus. Classification (NCBI taxonomy): domain Eukaryota; kingdom Metazoa; phylum Chordata; class Actinopteri; order Cypriniformes; family Leuciscidae; genus Hybognathus; species Hybognathus amarus. The sequence goes on from JAQIUQ010006169.1 coordinate 7,091, forward strand.
AAAACTACATTTAAAGTCCCCCTGCAGTCAATAACTTTATCTGCAAAAGTCATCTTTGCATAATCCAAATATAAGTATTGATTTTTTTTCCTGTTAAAATAATTTTTTCATGCCTTAACATAGATTGAATGTAACTATTCAAGCTATTTTAAGCATGAGCAAATAATTTTAAGAGAAAAAAATTAGATATTATATTTGGATTATCAAAGATGACTTTTGCAATAAAGTTAAGGGACGTTAAATGTAGTTTTAAAAATACATTAATAATTAAATGGTTTAAAAAAATAAATTTTAGTAAACACAGATACATTAATCCTGATTTTAATAAGGAATATTTACTTCTGGAAATATCAGAATATCTGAAAATTTTATCAAAATATAAACTCTTATCTCTTATGGAAGAGCTAATCAATGTTGTTTTCAGTTTATTTTAAAGCAGAAATCATGCATAAAAATGATATTTTGCTTGCAGGTCAACAACATACAATTGATGAAGTAATTTCACAATTTATAATGATATAAAGCTTGCAGAAAAAACCTGCACGAATCCAATCTGTATGTATGCCTGGGTTCAGCATAAACTTACACAAACCCATATTTCTGTGTCAGCCAATTTGAGAGTAAATCTGAGAGATGTTTATAGCAGATTCCCATCTCCGGGAATAAAACTTGATTCGCGGCAGAATAGTCAATTAATCAAACATCAGTTTCCAGTCTCTCTGCACCAAAAACAAAGATCAATGGAAAACAACTCAGTCATGAGTGTCCGAGAGTAAAAGGCCTGCTGGGTGTGTGTGTGTGTGCGCATGATTACAGTAGGGAAAGCACGCTGTGAGAAAAGCATGTAACACATGTCTTTGACAGATATGAAACACATTCATGAGAAACTAGGGCAGTCACAACTATAAGTGTTGGCTTTTAGTTGTCCTACAAATAATTATCCTACAAATAATTGTGATTAATGGTTTAAATGACTTTTGAAACACTTTCATTGGCCGTTTAATGCACATGCACAAGTCATTTATTCACTCAAAATGATTAAATGTGAAGTGTTTGTTGACGCTTTTAAATCATACAAGTTCTCTATAAGGAAAAAACACTGTTTGAAGGTAAAACTCAGTGCTTGAGTAGATTATTAATTGTAGTGTGTTACTGATTCCAAATTATGACAAAATTGTACATACATACATATTTATGGTACTGTAATCTGACTACTTTTTTTAATTACTTTTAGATTACTTTTGACCTGACTTGTTTATAACATTGATTTGAATAGGATACTAGTGTACCATATTGATATAGAAATACAAATGTGTTATAAACAACATGAAGTGCATTAAATATTACATTACGTCAGAGTTTCCCAGGCTCGGGCTTGTGATGAAACTGCAGGGGGCTCCTGGGTTTAATGAAAAGCTATTAATTAAATCATTCAAATTTTCAATTACAATAAATAATTTTAAAATAAAATAAAACACCTACTGAAAAAACTTTTTTATCCGTTTACTTGGTCATGTGACCATTAACAGACATCAGAGCACTGTAAACTTACACATCTAAAAAATGCTGGGTTGTTTTAACCCAATTTTGGGTCAAATGTGGACAAACCCAGTTCATCAGGTAGCTTCAATTTTTAAATTACATTTTTAACCCAATATTTGAGTTTGTCCATATTTGACCCAAAATTAGGTTAAAACATTCCAGCATTTTTAGAAGTGTATTAACTTACTTAAAGTAAATATATCAGGTCAAAGAAGTTCAGCTCACAAGAAAATTGGGGGATCTCTGCATTGCATGTAAATGACGTGAATTTGGAAATTTGTATGTGTTTGAAAGTCAAAACCCTTCTAAGAGACAGTAAAACATGGTTAAATGACTCACTGAGTTATAATTTAAATAATAATGCATGTGTTTTGATTAGATATGCAATGTTGTAAAGTTGAAAAACAGTACTGTGTGCTAATTACAACAAACCTGGAAGACCTTCTGAACAGATATGGGAACATTTTAAATATAGAAAAGTAGTAGTAGGGAGAATCAAATTAATTATGAATCATTTAATTAAAGAACATGTAATTATGTAATCAATGAAAAAGTCAGTCTGTAGTCTTATTTAAGGTATTTTAAAACATAATATAATCTGATACTTCTAAAGAAGCAATAAGTCAGGATGTTTAATTAAATGTTTAACATTTATTTAAAATAAATGTTTCTGAAACAGATTTTCTGATATGAAAAGAGCAATCACCCACTCCCATGAAGCATTGCGAATGAAGTAAACGAGTCTGCATCTGTATATAATACCATTCACAGGTTTGAGTTTGGTACCATTTTTACAGTATTTTGAAAGAAGATTCTTATGCTCATCAAGGATGCATTTATTTGATCAAAAAAACACAGTAAAACAGTAATATTGTGAAATATTATTACAATTTAAAAACCTGTTTTCTAAAATGTCATTTATTCCTGTGATCAAATCTGAATTTTCAGCATCATTAATCCAAGAGTCACATGATCTTTCAGAAATCTTTCTAATATGATGATTTGCTACTCAAGAAATATTTCTTATCTCCAAGAAAGTTAAAAAAACAGCATGTATTTGAAGTATAAATATTTTATAACATTATATCTTAACTGTTACTTTTGAGCAATTTGCATCCTTTCTGAATAAAATTATGAATTTCTTTCAATACATTTTTCAGGCAATTTCTTTTAAATATTTCACAGTTATCTTCAAATACAGAGCAATGTATATTGCATGCATAATTTAGATAGACTCGAATACATCATTCACCATACTTTTTTTAATTCTCATTTTCTGATTTAAATCAAAGGTTATAAAGTTGTGATTTGTCTTGGTTAGTTTGGCTCTTTATTTAAGATTATTTTGGAATGCCTATGATGATAGATGAAAATTAATGAGGATAAAAATACTTCTGGAAGCAAATGATGACAGGCCCCATACTGATGTCATTGGTCGATCCAATATTGCTCTGCCCGGTCCAGTCAGGCTGCTCAGACAAACAAATTGCAATTCACCTTTAACTCTTTGCAATTTAATATGGTGTTGTGTTTGTTTGTCTGTGTGTTGAAGTATAGAAATTCCAATAAATTTTTGACACTGGCTTGTGGGGACATATTTTTGGCATATACTGTAAAAATGAACTTGCTTTATCTAATAAAAAATTGTGGCAACAGATTACAAGCAATATCATTAATTAAATTTGACAAATTAGAATTGAGTAAAAATTAATTAAATCAATTCTTTAAAAGTTAACCATTTAAAATGAGTAAAACTTACAACAACAACCAAAAAAAACATACATTTAAGTCACCATTTATGGTGATCAGTGTTTGTTTTAAGTTTAACATTTACGGTTTTCTCCTTCAGTGATTCTGCTTGTTAACATCAGGTGTCTTCAATGTTGGCATTTATAAAATAAAAAGTTTAATTAATCTTTGACGTCTGTTTGTTAGTGAGATATTTTTGTTATATTTTTTGGTGAAACTCATTTTATATGGTTTAACTTTTAAGGAATAATTTGATTAATTATTACTCAATTCTTAATTTGTTAAATTTAGTTGATAATATAGCTTGTAATCTGTTGCCACAATTCTATTGATTAGATAAAACATGCATTTTTATAGTGTATTAAAGGGATACTCCACCATTTTTTTCATATTAAACTATGTTATTCCCTTAAGTAAGATGAGTTGATGCATACCTCTCTCGTCTCTAGTCTTAGTTAAGGGAATAACATAAGTTTAATAAAGAAAAACGGTGAATATCCCTTTAATCATACAGAATGATGTTATTTGAACATTTTAAATTGCAGAAACTTTTCCGTGATGTGTAGGTTTAGGGGTCGGGTTAGTGTTGGGGGATATAATATACAGTTTGTAAAGTACAAAAGCCATCATGTCTCTGTAAAAATCCAACGCAAGTGTGTGTTTGTGTTAACATGCATATGCATATGTATGGCAAAACCTGCATGAGTAGATACAGCTGTTTTTATGTTGTTCCTCACCAACAGCTCATCCATGCTGGTCTGGCATTTCTCCAGGTTGATTCTCTTGATGGCCACACGCTCCTGTCGTGGGTTACAAAGAGCTGCCTGGACGACTGCTGTGGCTCCGCTACCTACAAAACACAGTATACACACGTCTCTAATGAACAAAGCACGCAGTGTCAAAGACATTATTCTAGATGAAAGGCAGACAGTAAACAAGCCCTCTGGAAAATAAAAGCGTGTGCACAGCAGGTGCAGCTGATCATATGATGTGCTTATAGGATTGATAATAGACGTGTGTGGCGCTTTGATAAGTAGCTTTACTGTGGAGACAAATTGCATGCTATACTAGAAATGCGCGTGCATATTATTTCAATAATTGCATTTGAACGTTGTATTTACCATGTAATCCTCAATCAACTCATCAGCAACACACAAACAGTCAGCATAAGCAAATATGCATAGTGTGAGTGGGGAAAGTATGTGAATCCTTTTCTAAACCAGTCAACAAAAAGCTTTCAGTTCTGCAATATTCAGGCTGAGGTCAGGACTCAGACTGGGTCACTCAAGGTGGCATATTTTTATTAGTTAATTTACTGGTGTGATTTGGGTCCCGTTTCAGCTGGCTGACCGATGGCCTTCAGTGTTCAGTCTCCTGAAAAATGTCCTGAATCTGATAAACTTGGGAATTAGTTTTCACATCAACGTCAGCAAGCTGTCTAAGTGACTTTTTGCCCACTTTAGACAGTGATGCTTTTTTGGGACTGTGCTCTTCCTCTTTCAGTCATCTTTGCAGAACACCCACAACGCTACAGAACTTTCTCCATTTGTAGACAGTTTGTTTCCCTATGTGTCATGGCATTCAGAGATGATTTTGTAACCCTTTTCATCTTGCAAGTCAAAACATTTTATTTTGAGGTGTTTTGAGATCTCACTTGGTTTTTGAAAGTGTCCTAAACTGATATCCCACAATGCTGTGCATGCAGTCAAATCTCCATTTTTTTAATACTTTTCAACTTATGATTCAATTACGATTGCGAAATATACAATGCAGGTACTAGATATGTAGTACTCGAGTCTAATCTTGGACTCGAGACCGGTCTCGAGACCGATTTCTGCTTTCTCAGACTCGTCTTGGACTTGTTCCTTCAAAGACTTGTTCTTGACCCTTCAAGGCTCGGTCTCGACCCTTCAAAGACTCTGTCTTGACCCTTCAAAGACTGGTCTTACCCTTCAAAGACTCGGTCTCGACCCTTCAAAGACTCGAGTTTTGACTCTTCAAAGACTCGGTCTCGACCCTTCAAAGACTCATTCTTGACCCTTCAAAGACTTGGTCTCGACCCTTCAAAGACTCGGCCTTGACCCTTCAAAGACTCGGCCTTGACCCTTCAAAGACTCGGTTCGACCCTTCAAAGACTCGGTCTTGACTCTTCAAAGACTCGGTCTCGACCCTTCAAAGACTCGGTATTGACCCTTCAAAGACTCGGTCTCGACCCTTCAAAGACTCGGTCTTGACTCATCAGAAGACTCGGTCTCGACCCTTCAAAGACTCGTTCTTGACCCTTCAAAGACTCGGTCTCGAACCCTTCAAAGACTCGGTCTTGACTCTGTCTCGGCCCTTCAAAGACTCGGTCATGACTCTGTCTCTGCCCTTCAAAGACTTGGTCTCGACCCTTCAAAGACTCGGTCTTGACTCGGACTGCGCATAGACGGTCTCGTCCCCATCACTAACAACTGCTCTAAACAATTCCCAATCATACTGATGATTATTAACTGGGGTGATATTAAATGATGAATATCAAAACTGATATGTCGGGACAAAATCTCGACTCAGACTTGCTTCCACAAAGACTCGGTCTTGACTCGGAACTCGAACCCTTCAAAGACTCGGTCTTGACTCAGACTCGACTGTATTTGAAAACCAACAGACTCAGTCTCGACTTGGACTTGACCCTTCAAAGACTCGAGTCTTGACTCTGACTCGGACTATTCAACGGATTCGGATCTTGACTCGGACTCGAACCCTTCAAAGACTCGAGTCTTGGCTTCGGACTCGAGCTGTATTTGAAAACCAACAGACTCAGTCTCGACTCGGACTCGACCCTTCAAAGACTCGGTCTTGACTTGGACTCGAAGCTATTCAACGGACTCGGTCTCGAACTCAGACTCGACTATTCAACGGACTCGAGTCTTAGACTTGGTCTCGACTATTCAATGGACTCGGTCTTGACTTGGTCTCGACCCTTGCAACGGATTAGGTCTTGACTCGGATTCGACCCTTCAGAAGACTCGGCCTTGACTCGGACTCAACCCTTCAAAGACTCGAGTCTCGAGCTCAGACTCAGACTGTTCAACGGACTTGGTCTTGAGCTTGGTCTCGACTATTCAACGAACTCGATCTTGACTTGGTCTCGACCCTTCAGACGGACTCGGTCTTGACTCGGATTCGAACCCTTCAGAGACTCGGTCTTGACTCGGACTCGAGCTATTCAACGAGACTCGGTCTTGACTTGGTCTCGACCCTTCAACGGACTCGAGTCTTGACTCGGATTCGACCCTTCAAAGACTCGGCCTTGACTCGGACTCAACCCTTCAAAGACTCAGTCTCGAACTCAGACTCAACTATTCAGACGGACTCGGTCTTGAGCTTGGTCTCGACTATTCAACGGACTCGGTCTTGACTTGGTCTCGAAGCCCTTCAATGGATTAGGTCTTGACTCGAACTCGACCCTTCAGAGACTCGGCCTGGCTCGAACTCGGACCTTCGAACTCAAAGTCAACTTCGGTACTTGAATCTCGACGACTCCACCCTTCAACGGACTCGGTCTAGGCTTGGACTCGAACCCTTCAGAAGACTACGGTCTCAACTACGACTAAACCCTTCAACGGACTCGGTCTTGACTCGGACTCGGCATAGGCGGTCTCGATCCCCATCACTAGTACTAGATATTTGCTTGGTTATGCCTAAGCTCACTCAAACTTGTTCAAGATCATTAGACATCTGTTTAGATGTGCATTTAGTCAATGAGCACTGTGCCACTGTTCGTCCAACTCTTTGTACTGTATTTGATTTTTATATTCTAAACTGTTTAAATTATTCTTATTTCATTTGAATATTTTAATTTCTTCCATATAAAGCACTTTGAATTACCATTGTGTATGAAATGTGCTATATAAATAAACTTAGCTTGCCTTGCCTAAACATGACCTCATAGAAGAGCTGCATGATTAATCGTTAAAAGAACGCTATCACTATTCAAACATCAATGCAATTTCATTCCTAAATGACAACGATTCGCCTGTGTCTATTAAAGTTTTGACAAAATCGAACCAGAACATTCAAAGCTCACACAGACCCAGTAAATCCAATAAAATGGGATCTGTAAATCTATGTAATTGTGTGTTCTCCAACTGACTGTGATCATGACGTGGGCGGAGTAACATACACAGGTGAAGTTTGGACCTGATAACATCCCAGCAGAGACCCTGCAAGCAGACTTGGATGCATCAGTGGTCCTTTATTTGAGATGATCTGGGAAAAAATAGGAGATTCTCGAAAAAACTGGAAAGAGGGATAGTGGGTAAAGATCCCTAAAAAGGGTGACCTCAGCAATTGTGCCAACTTTGTTCATGGTGATCATGTTGGTGTGAATTTAAACAAATTTGCATATCGGGGACATCACTGGGTCGTCAACCTGTCCCTTCGGGCGTCGACAGTGAATGAAACGAAGCGAACTGCAAACTGTTTAAAGGGCTTTAAACGATTCCAGATGATGAATAAGTCTCCTGTTCGAACTCGTTCATCAAAATTAACAAATCTTTTTTTAAGTCAATTCAATTCGCTTTCGTTCGTTGAATGAGCCAAATGACTCGGAAAAAGATTCGTTCATTTGATGAAGAAGCTGAACAGGAAAATCACGAACGTGCATCACAGAACAGAGCAAGGCGACCATTTGAGCTTATAAAACTTAAACTTTGTTATTTTATTTTATTAAATGAGCAATCGTTTAGCTTGATAAGACCCTTATTCATCGTCTGGAATCATTTAAAGCCCTTTGAACAGTTTGCAGTTTGTACTAAAACTGTCTTTTGGACCTTGAACCGTTTGGTTCCCACTGAAGTCCATTATACGGAGAAAAAAGCTGGAATGATTTAATCAAAAACCTTAAATTTCTTTCTGACTGAAGAAAGAAAAGACATGGACATCTTGGATGACATGGGTGGTGAGTAAATTATCAGCAAAAGTTTTTTTCAAAAGTGAACTACTCCTTTAAGGGGACTTGGCAAAAACTCAGTGGGTTCACATACTTTTCCTGCAACTGTATTTCAGCATTCATATAGGCCAGCTGCACTATTCTCTACTGAATAATAAAAAAATAATAATAATATTGGTTGACCACCAATAAATACACACCCACACACACACACAAAAATGGCAGAGGGACAAAATCATTTTAAATAATATGATAACACAAAATACATAACATAATAAAACTCTAAATAATAACATTTGGAAAGTTTGTTCCAATAATTTCTAATTTCTTTCTTTTTTATACAAATTTTTGTATTTGCTTAATCAAAAATGCAGTAAAAAGAGTAAGTGTTGTGAAATATTATTACAACTTAAAATGACTTTTCTATTGTAATATATTTTCAAATGTAATTTATTTCTGTCTGATCAAAGCTGATTTTCAGCATTATTACTCCAGTTTTCAGGGTCACATGATCCTTCAATGTTGTACTACTTCATATCTTTGTTGAAACGGGGAAAACATTTTTTTTTTTTCATTTAAAAAAATGTAAATAAAACTGACAACAATCAAATATATCTACTCAAAATCTACTTCGAGCTTAATTTGACAGAGGTCTGGTTGATCAATTAAATGTACACATTTACTCAACAATAAATGCATAAAACATTTAGAGCCAATTGCTGATCACACATTAGATAAAGCACTTTGTGTTTGTGACATGTGTAAACACACGCAAACACACACGCAGTGGTGCTATTCACACTGCAAGATTGTGATACTGTGCCAAGTGTGGCTGAGAGATAAGGAGGGTCGCTGAACACATCACACACCGATTAGCAGAAGAACAGCAGAAAATATACAGAAGCTAATCGCTGAAAGCTAGCTAGATGTATAACTGACAAGCATATACAGCTTTAACATTCATCTCAACCTCACTGGGTGTACAGATCAGTACAGTATTTTAATTAATTAAGTAATCCCTCTCTTTACTTTTTCAAGTAATGAATTATTTAATCAGCATTCATGTTAATGATTGAAAATGAAAACTGAAATTTAAATTTAAATAGTGAGTGACTTTAGAGATGAACAATGTATGTGTGTAATATTTCATTATAAAAAAGAAAAAATCATAAAAGAAATGTAATTCATGGAAAATTTTACTGATGTTGATCATTTATACAAAAGACTATGAAAAACTGTAACCACATAATAGTTTGCTTATATTATTTGCATAAATCTCTAGAATACTTATTCCTAAACTAGGCAACTGAGGCAAAAATTTAAAATGTGAGTTTCAAATAGATTCAACATGCTTTTGATGATGCATTTATTTGTTCATCACTGTATTGCATCACATTTTGCCCCACAACAGCAACTTTCATCATTAAAACTAAGTATTAAAATAATATTAGAAAGACATCAATATTATGGAGTCTGAGTGACATTTATATGCATTTTATCAAGTAGTCTGCTATACTGTTATAAAGTATAATTGACTTATATTATAACAATTTGATATTTTAGCCAGAGTAAATATGAGCAGCATCTGCACCAAATTGCACATTTTGCACCTGTTATGGCCTCCTGAATGAAGAAAATTGTTGTTTAAATCAATAACTCAATATTCTCACTATATCATACTATATGCTCCATAAAAGCCTAAATAAATATAAAACAAGTATGCAAACTGTTCTTTGTGTAAAACTTTGTGAAGTAGCAGATTAAAGATATCATGCACGAGCAGCAAGGGCGTCACGAGCACGACGCAAACGCATCGCATGCAGCAAGTCAAATGACACCTTTAAATATCACAGACACAGACAGTGCAAGTGCTGAGAACATCGACACCTACAGTACACACTCAGGAACATGAAATATCATATAATATGCATACAAATCATTTATAGATATAAGTTATAGTGTTTTGCTTAATATCCCGCCAGCCTGTCTATGCATCAAGTTTAACCCCGCAAAACTTTGGTTGCGCTTTTTCGGCTGGAATCACCTTCCCTTGCGCACGTGTGGTCATACCGAGCGCCTGTCCTGTGAACGTCCAGAGTATCTGACGTCTCAATGATGTATCATCACTCATAACGCGCGCACTGTCCTGATCAGTGACCATTACGCCCGACAGCTTACAGAACGTA
>JAQIUQ010006169.1:20000-40000 GCA_030378365.1 Hybognathus amarus
TTCACGTTAATCACGCTATCGTCCAGCAGGTGGCCCCCTTTTCATAAGCGTTAGCAGGCAGCTAACAGGGCCCATGACACGTGACCCGCTTTAAGTCCGAGTTATGCTTTTATTTTGATTTAGAACTATAAGGGGATTTACATATTGCAGGAGCCAAGTAATACAAACATTTGCTTTATTACATATAAGGGTAAAATCAACAAGATCAACACAATAATAACAAAACACATTACTAAACAATAAAATCACAAATAGAAATGTACAAATTCTACATACTGATTGCTTTCTTGTTACAATATAGGGAGCCATAAAACCAATATAAAAAGTTTATTTCAGATATGTTATGGTATTGACGTTAACTGAAACTGTTAAAATTGTCTTATCGCCAAAATTACTAATTTATAGTAATAGATAATAAATAGTAACTGAACTAAACATAAATTACACCTTAATAGTAATATTTAAACTTGAAGATTAAAATAAAAGCTGAAAATATGAAAATAATAGCTATTTCAAAATATTAATAAAAACTATAAATGTAGCCCATATAAATGATACTAAAATAACACTGGTTTAGTTAGTCTACGTATGACCTATAACCTATAGGCCTATATATGACATTTATACTTTCATTATGAATCTGAGTTCAACAACCCATGTTTCGCTAATACAATCAAAGACATTTTTACTATTTATTTCACTCTGTCCATTTTATTAAAACCTTAATTTAATTAATTCAAATTTTCTTAATTTCTTCTTGCTCCTATTCAAAAATCACATGAGGCACTGTTTCTTAAAACATGACATTGTTCACATCATAACCGTTTTGGATGTTTTGTGTACTATTAAATTATAATAGAATAATGTTAGGGCATTACAAATAACCTCTAATTCTGTCGATTTATATTCTTATCTTTTGCATCTACATTAATGAAGAGAAATACCCTTTTTAACATTGTTCTATCTTTCCTTTCCATTCTTTTCTGACATGCTGGAACTTGTATCTCTATTGTTATTTCTGTAAAGCTTGTTTTGCTACTATTTATCCATATCCTCATTTCCCTTTACTCCTGTGTACTGGAATTCATTTAAAACTGACTTATATCTCATTTCGAACAATAATGTATTTGTACAATACCATTTTGGTGGCTAGATTTAAAAGATCTCAAGATCTCTCAAGAATGATTTGAAGCTGGTTTTATTCCACTGATCCCTAATGTCCAGTCTGAAATGAAAAAAGCAGCCCCAGTTGTCTGACGCTTCAAAATCGATTTGAGCAATCTGTAAATATTTGAATAAGGGGAACATATACTGAAAATGCTAATGGCAAGTCTACTTCTCATTCTGCTTTTTTAAACCTACAACATAGATGCTAAGACTGCCACTTCAGAAGTGTGTGTTAACACATGGCTCATATTCTGGAAATTACAACTGTTGGGCTCATCTTGATACTTTCATTTTGTCTGCATGTATTTTAATCCTCATCACCCAAAGCTTCTTTTACAACTTTTATTTCATTTCCAGCACTTCTGTAAAACCATACATGTAGGATGTTCTTCTTTATACCCCTTATCTCAGTAATTAATAATTAATTGACATTTTCTAAATGGCATCTCTCTCCTGTTTTGACTTATCACACTGGCTTGTTTAGCTTGAGTTTAAGTTTTTTTTTTTTTTTTTTTTTGACCATATAACTCACTACTATAATAAAATACAGACCGGATCAGAGCCACATAAACAGTTTTTCATAATATAAACAGAAAAATATTAATTTAACTTCCTCCTGAACCGTTCCTTTAAGCGACGCGTGTATGATTGACCAAGCTCACGGACCAATCAGAATCGCGGAGGCGGAGCCTGTCGCTCGCATCTACTTCCCTACATTGGAGAGAGAGGAGGCTCACAACACAAACGGGCGGTCCATCATCACCAACATCATCATCATCATCACACACTGGACCTGCAAAGATCAGCCGTGAAAGAGCGTCGCAAAGCCGCATCGGCCATCGACCGCACATCAGCACGGGCGTCAAAGCGTCAGATCCGCTGGACATGGCAGGGATTCTGGTGTGGTTCTGGGAACAGAGAGGTTCTGGCTCCCGCACAACGTAACCTGGGCTGACTTGAAAAATACTGACGAGTGAACCTTCCCACAAGCCGAGGATCTGTATCTAGCGTGTCCTTTAGCGTTCTGCATGTTTATGATCCGGCTGGTCTTTGAGAGGTACGTCCAGTGTCACATCTTCATCCTCACCATCAGCACCAGCATCATCATCACTGCTGAAGATGATGTTGCGCTCAGGGCTTCATCCTCAGCTGATGATCATGATGGGACTGGTTTGTGCTCCTTCAGCATTGTCACTGAATCCTTGTATGAATTAGGACAATGACAGGAACACAATATGGCCCTTCTTCTGGAATAATGATTCCGATGAAAGTAGGTCAGTCAGTGCTTCTCTTTGTAAGATCAGTCTTAGGTGTTGGTTTTGTTTTTTCTAAACGGGATGCTTTATAGCAAATGTAAAGTTTTTGAATTTCCCATTGACTCCCAACACTGGGGCATCTTGTCACATACTGTATGGGGTAAGTTGTCACAAGGGAAACCCGTACTTTCAGCACAGTATCTAGCAGTAGGCTATTTAGTTGAATTAATATATATGCGTCATGTCACGGAAGTGTATTATGTAACATATTAGAAACCTGTCAAAGGCATGTATTAATCCGAATTTTAGGTAATCTGAATTTAGAATATTTACAAATATTAAAAGAAACGTCATGGCCTACATATTTTAAGACACTCATGACCTACATTTTGCAAATTCATCACAATGTTTTTAATGTTTTTAAAATAAACCGCAAAAACAGTAATATACCGCAAAAACAGTAATATTATGAAATATTATTATAAGTAAATATTATAGTTTACTTTCAGTGTCACATGATCCTTCACAAAATCATTCCTCAACACTGCTCGATTTGATGCTCAAGAAGCATTTATTATTTATTATTATCAATATCTGAAAACAGTATGTGCTGCTTAAACGTCTTTTGGAAACCTTATTTTTAAAAACATTTTGTCAATTTAATGCACCCTTCCTCTGAGATGTTCATTTCTTCAAAAAATTCTTACTGCACCCCAAATTTTCGAATGGTAGCATATATATGTAATATTTCTTTGGAAACCTCTATTTTTTAAAAACATTTTGTCAATTTAATGCACCCTTCCTGAGTGTTAATTTCTTCAAAAAAATCTTACTGACCCCAAATTTTTGAATGGTAGCATATATATGTAATTATATATTAATAGGTAATCATGCTCATCTTTTTTGTCATAACCATGATATATCAACTGTCTCACACAAATAAAATGAAAATAAATCATTTACATAGTTTTACATAATTGTTCCTGCAGGTGCTGTTAGTTGCTGCAACACCAGAAAACTTATTTCGAAAACGTGTTCAGAGACGTTTTCATGTATGCAAAACGATTGCATTTGACATAAAAAAATATGGTAATTTTATTGCCATTTGTTTTTGCATGACTGTGGTAACAATTTAATAGCTAATAATCAGTTCGAAAATTTTGAAATAATTCCATAACTTTTTTTTTCTATTTTGCTCAGACCAGTGTTTGCTTCAAAACCACTGCTATCAGTTTTATAAATACGGTATATTTTTTTGTGCATATTTACTAACAAACAGCCTCTGTGACAACTAGCCCCGGCCTCCCTTATATCATAATTATATCATTTAGATTATTCACTGTGCACTTGATATCAGCAGTATATCAGTTGTTTAATACGATTAATTATTAATTATGATAAGTGTGTTGGCTTTCGATGTCACAAAAGCAGCAGTTTTGACATATTCCCAGCGGGACGGTGCAGTGTCAGGTTTTGTGTTTATGTATGCCATAGACCATCTGCTCTTCACCTTCATCTGACAGACTTCTTTACAGCTGAATGTTGATCTTCTTTGTTAGAAGGTGAAATATACCGTCTCCTCTGGGATTGCGTCTAGGGAGGATGATGGACCTTCTAGGAATCTTTTATTATTACCAAGTTTAACCCACGTGTCCAGGTAGCTGAAACATTTGGATCTGACTTTGCATGTAAAAAATCATTTTCAAAATAATAAAAAGCAATCAGTGTTTAACCAAAAGTTGATAAAAGCTGTCGTGATCTTCACTGTATAGCGTCTGAAGTGCGAATCGTGTTTCTATCTCTCTCCTGCATCGTACACCCGCTGTAAGTTTGACGATGAGGAACAGCACTTTTATGGCATTTCAGCCCCACAAAAGCAAACAGTGTGCAAGCGACCAAATCATCTGAGCACGGACTTCATAACCTTATCGTGGCTCTTCAGCTTTATATAAGAGTCGTTTCTGGAGCATTTTCTGACTGAATTGCTTTTTCATTGTGTGACGGCTCTTAATTGGATGAGCTTATTAATTAAGTGGCAAAAGCTCATTAAAACTGTCAGCTGTCTAGTGACATCTCACTTCCCATGTCCAGCATTAGAAGACCAGTTCATACTCGAAGTACTTGCTTATATATATAGCCCAGGTCTTAAAGGCTTAGTTCATTTTTAAAACAACTTTTGCTGATAATTTACATTCTTCAGTCGAAAGAAATGAAGGTTTTTGGTGAAAACATTCAGGATTTTTCTCCATATAATGGACTTCAATGGGAACCAAACGGCTCAAGGTCCAAATGAGAGTTTCAGTGCAGCTTCAAAGGGCTTTAAATGACACCAGATGATGAATAAGGGTCTTATGAGCGAGAAACGATCGCTCCATTCAAAAGTAAATAAAAAAGTTTAAGTTTTATAAGCTCAAATGCTCGCCTTGCTCTGTTCTGCGACGCACGATCGTGACTCTCCTGTTGCGAACTTGTTCATCAAAATGAACAAATCTTTTTTTTGAGTCATTTGATTCATTCAACGAACAGAAATGAATGAACGGACTTGAAAAAAAGATTTGTTCATTTTGATTTTTACGAGTTTGAACAGGAGGGTCACAAATAAGTCACTGAAACTCTCATTTGGACCTTGAACCATTTGGTCCCCATTGAAGTCCATTATATGAGAAAAATCCTGGAATGTTTTCAGTCAAAAACTTTAATTTCTTTTTGACTGAAGAAACAATGACATGACATCTTGGATGAGTAAATTAGCAGAATTTTTTTTTTTAGTGAACTACTCCTTTAAATTCATTGAAAGTCTTTGGTGTTGACTGGAGGAGACTTTACAGAGTATTGGACTATTTGACAATACAAGATCTTGCACAAAATTTGACAAACCTCTTGATGGAAATAACATTACAACATTTATTTCCATCAAGATGTGCATCATCATATTTTGGTCAAAATCTTGTATTGTCAAAAGTCCAGCACTCTGTAAGTCACATCCCAAAGACTTTCAATGTTTTAAGGTTTGTCATCCAAAATCTATATTTATAGCTGAATTATACTCATTTCATATTTGATGATCCTCAGTGATTGAGCTCACTGAACTGACCCCAGCTGAACAATGACACTATTCTCTCTTTAACTGCTTTCCAGCAGAATTTAATTCTGTTTGCATGGTTGAATCATTCATTATTCATTTATCCCTGTAAATCTGTATTGTATAAAGTAAAGGTGACTTGATTTGACCTTTTAAAAAAAGTCTCTTTTGCTCATCAAAGCTGCATTTCTTTGATCAAAAATACAATAGAAACAGTAATATTATGAAATAGTATTACAATTCAAAATAACTCCTTTGAATTTGAATATATTTGTAAGTATAATTTATTATGATGATCAAAGCTGAATTTTCAGCATCATTACTCCAGTCTTCAGTGTCACATGATCCTTCAGAAATCATTCTAATATGATTTGATGCTCAAGAGAACAGTCAATATTGTTCATTAAATAGAAATTTCAACTTTTGTAATTAATAAATGTCTTTAATGTAATTGATCAATTTAATGCATTCTTGCAGAATAAAATTATATTCTTATTTATTATAAAATAAAATTATAAAATAATTATATAATATAACATATATATTCTTAGTTATTCCTGCCATTTTAAAATGTTAAGGACGTATTTTCTATAAAAAGTGTATGCCAGACTTTCAAAAGTATGCTCTGCTCAGCTTTATTAATTATTACTTGATTATATTGACTAAAAAAATAACACAATGTAAATAACAAGCTAAAGTCAGCCATTGCTAGATTAAATTGAATACATGAGGACGTCAATATGAACTTCATCTTTGAAATCAGCGTTAATATAATTATCATAATGATTTGTGTACTTTAATCAAACAGGATAAAATGTTTTAGAAGGACACAAATCAGCACAAAATTCATCACAGGAACATGTCATTAACACACTGCCTTTGTTAGTTAAAGGGTTTTTAAAGGGTTTTAAATTGAAATTCAATGATTTGATGACCAGAAATAAGCATCACTGCCAGGAGGAACATTTAAGAAATTGCCAGTTTATCATTTCAAACGTTGGATAAATTATCAACATGTGCTTAAACTAAGTTAAGTGATTTATGATTACTTCATTGACACAGTGATAAACATGGCTTCCATCTTGAAAAATAGTGAGTTTAATATTTTGACAAATTAGAGAAGAGGATATGAAAATACCCAAGGCAATGACCCATGAAATGTCTCTTCTGGTTGTTTTTCCTTTATCAGATCGACAAGATAGAATCTCATTATCATAAAAACAACTTTAATGCAGTTGCTCTGATCATGTTTATCAGACCTTCGTGAAAGAAGCTAGTCAGGCGACTGGCCTGTGTGGTTCCTCTCACTGTCTCTGCAGATTTGGCAAGACTTCCACAGCGATTGCAGACAGGGGGATTTCTTCAGTCTTAGATTTCTGCGGTTGCAGGCATTTTACCTTTGAGGTTCCCTTCCAAAATGTATTTTTAATGCAGGCCGTCATACCTTCAGAATTAAGCTATCAAGTAGGGATGCACCGATACCGATACCGGTATCTGGGATCTCGGCCTCGATACCACATTTTCTAAAGTACTCGTACTCGTTAAAAGTCCCCCGATACCGGGGACCGATATCACGGTCTGAGAAATGGGTTAATCACAGGCGCCGGTGCCCGCCCCAGGCCCCGGCTGAAGCTCAGAGTGGGGAGAAGGCGAGGCGAACGAGACCTGTCAGCCGCGTGGACCGAAGTCGGTACTAAAAAAATGTGAACGTCACGGTACCAAGTCCCGGTGGTACCGAATACCTGATCAAACCCAGTTCCGTTTGCACATGCATGCACGAAGGGCGTGAAGTTGCGTCATCATCATGAAAGCGCTGAGACATGGCGACCGGCGGCGCTGCTGATGTGTGTCTGTGTATATTAAACTGCCAAACGACTGTTTAAATATAAAACCTGCATGTTCTGCTTGTCTCTGTGTGAATGAACAGTGCAGACGCGCGGTTTCATTTAACGTTAGCTACCTCTCACACACACTGAAGCTTGAGTGACGCTCGCGCTGTTCTCCGTCTCTGCTGCCTCACGATATGATGACATGATTCATGATTTCATCTCCGAGAGTCACTTCATGAGTAACGGTAGGTATTTTACCGTTTCATTTGAGAAAAACGATCGTCATATCATTTCTTTTACTAGGTGTTTCTCAATGTCAAGGATACTTCCCTTTGACATTGAGAAACGCCCAATGTCTATGTATCAGACACGCACAGAAACTCAAAGGTCTTCACGGCAACCCGTCAAAATAAAAGTTTGGTAAGAAATTGACAGAAATAATTATATTAGGCTACTGTACAATAGATTTAACTACGTCTCTATTAATCAAAATTGCTACTACTAATAATGTGTGCATAAGGTTGCTTTTTCTCTTGATTTTTTATAAGCAATATTTCTCAATATCATCAATATTTTCGTATAAACAGCATGTAGCCTTCAATGCTTTCATAAATGTACCATCATAAATAATAGTCATTGAATTGAATTTTTTTTATTTAACTATTTGGAAAAAAAAGAAAGAAAAAAAGAATATATATATATATATATATATATAAAATGAAAAATAAAAATATAATTAAATAAATTGGAAAAATGGTTAAAACTGATTTTAAATCATGTTTTTTTTTATTAAGTACTCGGTATTGATTATCGGCGGTACTGAAATGCAAGTACTCGATACTCGTACTCGTTTTCCAAAAAAGTGGTATCGGTGCATCCCTACTATCAAGCATTGATATCACGAGATTTAGATCTAATAAAGTCTTCTTTGTGTTTGGTTGTTGTAGGTTTATTGCGAGACCGTGCGCACTAGGTCTGAAAATCCAGGCCAATGGACCGCAGAAAGCTCAGCACAACGCCATTCTGGAAAAGGTCTTTACTGCCATCACCAAGGTAAAGACCATGTTTCTTACCTACGGTAAAAGAGGATTTATTGCTCTGGGAGGGTAAGAAGAGGAAGAAGCGCTACAACACACTGCTTTTAGAGCGTGTTTAGTGCTTTTATAAATAGATGTGACTGCAGTTTGGGTTATCACCAAAAATATAATAAGTTAGTTTTAACATGACTGCAATAAATAATGTGATACTGAACAGAAGTTTGCATTTAAAGGGATAGTTCACCCAACTACATGATCTCATCTCTGTGTTTTCAATCACCATCATGCCATCACTGATGTAAATGATGTTTTTCATAAACACAAATGAAGATTTTTAGGAAAATAACTCTACATATGAGCCCATTTAATGCGAGTGAATGGGTTCGAATAAGATGATAATCTAAGCAATGATTTAGGAAAATAAAATAAAAGTAAAAAATTCGAATTGTCAATATTGATAATTATCTTTCAGGTTTAACAAAGATTTGCAGGCTGCAAATTAATAATATTTGATGTTTGTGTCTGAAAAATGCACATTTGACAGTAGCTTGAGTTACAATAGTAGTAGCTTGAGGAAGTATGCAGATGTTCATTTGTTTGTTAATAAAACACAGGACATGGTACCATATATGGTCAAATGTAATTATTTTGACTGTTTGAGTTTAACCATTGGTCTTTCCATATCTGGCATACGTTTAGATAGTATGATAAGCACAGTTTATTGGATGCTGTTCAGAGTTTGACTGAAGCAGGTCAGTATATTTAAACTCAGCTGAACATTTTCTTTCTGTGTTTTAGATTGAAAGGGCTTAGTAAACCTACCAAAGTTAAACCAGCCAGAAGAGTGAGCGTTTCATCTTGTCAATATTGTCATGTCATTAATATTAGCAGCATAATAGACAGCGACGGGTCTTTTAGGCTGCATTTGCGAGGCGTAATGAGCTGATATTTTGACTCTCTGCCTGCTTAAGTTCAGTTAAAGGGACAGTTTATCTAAAATGAAACATCAGTTGTCATTTCTTGTGTGGAATTTTTTAACCAACAGGCATTTGTTTGATGTTTTTATCAGTGTCTTTGTGTATGTGTATTCATATTGTATATTTATATTTTGTATTTCTGTGGCACTAGAAGCTTTTGTCACCAAGACAGATTCTTTGTGTGTGTGAGTCACAGATTAACAATAAAAGCTCATTCTCAATTCTGAGTTAACTCCTATATTCAATTACATTCCTTCCATCCATTCAGTCCTCCATCCTTCCATCCATCTCTTCCAACTATACATTCCATCCATTCATCCATCCATCCATCCAAGTCCTTCCATCCATCCCATCCATCTCTTCCAAGCCATCCTTCCATCCATCCATCCCTTCCTTCCATTCATCTATCCCTTTCATCCATCATCTATCTCTTCCATCCATATATCCATTCAGTCCTTCCATCCATTCCTTTCTTTCATCTGTCCATCCATCCCTTCCCAGCCATCTATCCATTCAGTCCTCCCATCCAGTCCTTCCTTCCACTCGTCTATCCCTTCCCATCCATTCATCCCTTCCATCCATCATTTCCATCCATCATCCATCTCTTCCATCCATCCATATATCCATTCAGTCCTTCCATTCATTCATTCCTTTCACGTGCTTGTCGATCCATCCATCCATCATCCCTTCCATCCAACCATCCATCCTTCATCCCTTCCATCCATCATTTATCCATCCATTGCTTCCTTCAATTGTCTCTATCCCGTCCATCTATCCATCCCTTCCTTCCATCATCCATCCATTCCTTCCTTCCATCTGTCTATCCCCTTCCATCCAATCATCCATCATCCCTTCCAGCCATCATCCATTCATCCTTCCATCCTTTCCTTCCATCCATCCCTTCAACCACTCATCATCCATCCATCCCTTCAATTGAACCATCCATCCAACCTTCCATCCATCATCCACCCATCCCTTCCTTCTATTTGTTTATCCCTTCCATCCATCCATCCATCCAACCATCCATCATCCCTTCCAGCCATCATCCATCCATCCCGTTCCTTCCATTTGGTTCTATCCCTTCCATCCATCAATCCATCCATCCATCCATCCCTTTCATCCAACCATCCATCATCCCTTCCAGCCATCATCCATTCATTCTTCCATCCTTTCCTTCCATCCATCCCTTCAACCACTTCATCATCCATCCATCCCTTCAATTGAACCATCCATCCAACCTTCCATCCATCATCCACCCATCCCTCCCTTCCATTCCGTCTATCCCTTCCATCCATTCCATCCAACCCATCCATCATCCCCTTCCACCCATAACCATCCATCCATCCCGTCCTTCCATTCGTCTATCTGCCTTCCATCCATCCATCCATCCATCCATCCCTTTTCATCCAACCATCCATCATCCCTTCCAGCCATCATCCATTCATCCTTCCATCCTTTCCTTCCATCCATCCCTTTAAACCACTCATCATCCATCCATCCCTTCAATTGAACCATCCATCCAACCTTCCATCCATCATCCACCCATCTTCCTTCTATCGTCTATTCCTTCCATCCATCCATCCATCCATCCAACCAATACATCATCCCTTCCACCCATCATCCATCCATCCCGTCCTTCCATTCGTCCATCCCTTCCATCCATCCATCCATCCATCCATCCAACCATCCCTTTCCTCATCCAACCATCCATCATCCCTTCCAGCCATCATCCATTCATCCTTCCATCCTTTCCTTCCATCCATCCCTTTAAACCACTCATCATCCATCCATCCCTTCAATTGAACCATCCATCCAACCTTCCATCCATCATCCACCCATCCCTTCCTTCCCATTCGTCTATCCCTTCCATCCATCCATCCATCCATCCAACCATACATCATCCCTTCCACCCATCATCCATCCATCCCGTCCTTCCATTCGTCTACCCCTTCCATCCATCCATCCATCCATCCATCCAACCATCCATCATCCCTTCCAGCCATCATCCATTCATCATCCCTTCCATCCATCCCTTCCACCATCCATCCATCCCTTCCTTACATTTGTCGTATCCCATCCATCCATCCATCCATCCATCCTTTCCATTGGAACCATCCATCCATCCAACCTTCCATCTATCATCCGTTCCATCCATCCCTTCCATCATCCCTTCCATCCATCATCCATCCATCTCTTCCTTCCATTCGTCTATCCCTTCCATCCATCATCAATCCATCCCTTCCTTCCATTCGTCTATCCCTTTCATCCATCCATCCCTTCCATCCAACCATCATCATCCCTTCCATGCCATCATCCATTCCATCATCCATCCCTTTCAACCATCCATCCATCCATCCATCCATCCATCCATCCATCCATCCACTCCATCCATCATCCATCCATCCCTTCCTTACATTTGTCTATCCCTTCCATCGAACATCCATCCATCCATCCATCCATCCATCCATCCATCCATACCTTCCATTCAACCATCATCCCTTCCATCCATCATCCATCCATCCATTCTATCTGTACTTTTGACATCCCTAAAAAGGCACCAATGGCCAATAAACAGTTTTTTATTTTTGTTAATATTGATTATCAGTAAAAAAATTGTATTTAGTTTGAGTAAGTTCAGTAATTCATGAATGCTATTCTAACTGAGGCTGGAATGAATCATGACATTGAAAATAATGTTTTTGTATCAGTCATTTATCTTTAAATAATTGTTAAATTATGCAGAAATGTGATTAAAAACGGCAGAGACTGTGAATCAGAATCAAATCAAGCACTTGTCATAGTTGCTGAAAATTGATTACAGAGAATCACATTAAGTGAACAGGACATTTCTACAACTGTGAACTCTCCTCCCTATGAGCCGAATAAGTATGCAATGTAAATTAAGTTAATTTATATTGAATCAAATGCAAGTGTTCTTACTGAAGTTCATTTGAGAATGAGGACGACCAGGGACAATCCACGGCATGATCTTTTGAACTAAAGCAGAGCAGCAGTTGCCATGTACAAGAAGAATAACGTTTCAACTATTTGAGCTCTTGTCTTGGAAAAAGAGAACAGTGTCGATGGTGACGGCGGTATGGATTGACTGTACAGGTAATCATAATCTCAAAGCTATGAATGCAGAGTAATAGCATGGCTCTTTGACGTGTGTGGCTTTATCAAAGCTCATGTGCACTGACGTACCGGGACTATTTTTAGACACCACAGAACTAAGTTTCCTTGACAATTGTACAGATTCTCAAACACACAAGATCCAGGCAGACTTTAAGAATAAAGAGACAATTTCTGCCTGAATTGAAGAGAGAGAGAGTGTGTGTGTGTCCTCAGGGTGAAACTCATGTAGCATGTTAGCAGATACCTCATTCTAATTGGAATTTGATTGAGTTTGCATTAAACCCATTACAGATAAACATCAGTTCTAGGGCTGTTATGAAATATTTTTGGTATAAAAGTAATTTTCTTTAGAACATTTTTTTGGCCAAAGCTGGCTGTATCATCCTGAAGTGATTTGTTTTGCAATGATAGCCGTAAATTATCCCGCTTTTTGCATGACTACTTACCAAATAAATAAATAAGTAAAATAGACATAAAATATTGATTGAAGGCGGGTTTTTTGAGAAAAAGAGAGTAAAACTAATGAATCTCATTTAATGTTAACTTCAACATTTACTGGTACATTATTAAAATCAAAAGTGGTAAATTGAATAGTTGTATTTTATTAACTCATTTTTGTACAAAAAATAACACATACCATACAAATGAAGAGTTCAGATACAAAAGCCTCTAAGTGCCATTGAAATTTTCTTCTAAAATGACCATTTTATCAAGCTTGCATATTTAAGTTCAGTAATTTCACTTAAATGGCAATGAAGATTACCTATTAATTGTCATTTAAGTGAAATTACTGAACTTAAATATACAAGTCTTGATAAAAATGGTCATTTTAGAAGAAAATTTCAAACTGCATTTAGAGGCTTTTGCATCTGAACTCTTCAAATGTATTGCTCATTGTTAATGCATTAACTAATATTAACTAATTGGATCTTATTGTAAAGTGGAAACAATATTTGACATGCTGAATGCTACGATGACCAATCAGAATCAAGTATTATTTTTAGTTTTTGCAGAAGTATTGATAATTGTGAAATTCAACTGGTATTTCAAATTACTTGCATCATGAAATTAGACTTTGCCACCAATTTTCATGTTAAATAATTGTGATTTCAATACTGACCAAACAGAATCATGATTGTGATTTTTATTCAATTTTACAAATTCATATAATTATGCACCCGTCAAACCTGTTTTTCGTGCCAAACTCCAGATTTGCTTAACTCCTTGTTTTACAGTATAACTTCACATGGTAATCCGACTGAACCACATACGGTGGCCAATGATGGTCCTCAATCAATGACATCCTTCGTTCATTTAGTTTGCATTTTGTCCAGTGCCATTCTCAGTCTCGTTCAGACAAGTTCAAATTGGCATAATGCATTCAGTAAGCTCAAAAAAATCAATGAAATGTGCAAATGTAGCAATTAGGACATGGAAGTAAAGAAGAATGACTTGTTTACTTGAAAGATTTGTTCATTCACAAATGATTCAATGAGTCAGCACAGCAGAACATCACAGTGTGATTATGTGTCTCACTGGCTCATATGCAGATGACAACTGTTTTAAATGTGCATTAAATAAATTTTTCAAGCTGTTAAATCCAAATGCAGGCGGTTTGTTTGTCAGATCTCTGCAGTGACATGCTTGTGTTTGCTGTGTGTTTCAGTACTCCGATGAGAAGAGGTTAGAGGGTTTGTCTAAGCAGCTGGACTGGGACGTGAGGACCATCCAACGCTGGTTCAGACAATCGACGCAACCAAGAGAAACCCAGCACACTGGCGCGCTTCTGCGAGAGCATGTGAGAATCCGCTTTTGTCTGTGCTTGCTTTGTGGGCGCCTGATATGTTATTGTTAACTTTTTGTGCATAATCTGAATTTAACTGGTTGTAATTCATGAATGATTTGGAATACAGACCAAAAAGGTTGGTCTCTTTTTAGAGAAGACCCACAAAATTATTGCAGAAGTGAAAGCAGTTTTAAAACATGAAAGTTTACTGTAAAGCAAATGTAACACTTTACTTGAAGGGTGTGCATAAGACTAACATGAGCACCTTCATAATTATGACATGACATATGTTATGAATATGAAGGAAGTTGTATGCATGTTTGTAACAACTGTCATTCGCTCAATAATAACATTTTGAATGCAAATATGACATTGTTTGAGATGTCTTTGTTATGACACCTTGACATAAACCAATAATCATAACCTGTCAGTGTCTTTGTCATTGACATCTTGACATTACTAAGACAACACAACCTGTCATAAACATGACATAGCAGATTAATGATCAAACTTAAAAATCCACCTAGCTTTATTGGTTAACATTACATTAAACTGTCAGGTGGTTGGTTTCGACATTGGCTGTCATGGAGCCATTATAACTTTTTAATGACAAATTCAGTTAGTACCACTGTAGTTGAGGTCACGAAAAATATTGATGACACAGTTATAATGGCCTCATGACAGCCAATGTCAAAGCCAACCACATGACAGTTTAACTTCATTTAATGTCAAGTTGGCATGACAAAGACACTGACAGGTTATGATGTTTTGATTTATGTCAAGGTGTCATAACAAAGACATCTTAAACAATGGCATATTTACATTTAAAATGTGATTCTAAAATCAAAGTCATGCATCAAGTTGTGTTCAAAATTTGAAGTTGGTATCACAGAAATTGAGGCCGCTGAAATGGTTTTAAAGTACCATTTCCATATTAAATGCAATATATATATATATATATATATATATATATATATATATTTTTTTTTTTTTTTTTTTTAAGTTTTATAAAAGCGTAGAACCAGTTTATTTGTAGTGCACTGACAATAGTTTTATATAATTAGTTTATTAATTAAATGAATAAAAAGACAAAAAGACCTTGCGAAATGTTTGGTAATTGTACCTGAATTTATTTTAAATTATTTTGCTATATTTCAGATGAATATATTTGTTTTCCTTAATTTTAATTAACATTATTAATTAACAATGTGACATTATTTTCATCTGAATAAATAATTGATTTCTGTATAACATAATACAACCTTTAAAAACACATTTGATTTTCTTTTTAAATCTATGTAGAATGTGTAAGATTAGTGCTCTGAGGAATATGACGAATGTCCAAAAGATGGGACCCACAGACTGTTTTGAAATGGAGTTGGATAAATAGCCTATGTTTTGCTTTTAAAACAGTGTGTGTGTGATTTTGGTTGGATGACAGTTGTAGGTTAAAAAAAATGTTAAAAATGGTAATTTTAGAAGAAAATTTCAAATGGCATTTAGAGGCTTTTGCATCTGAACTCTTCATATATATATATATATATATATATATATATATATATAGGAGTATATTTTATTCATACAAAATGAATATATATATATATATATGTAATAAGAATAAGAATAGATAAGAATAAAACCTCATTTATTTCAGTAATTCAACTTGAAAGGTGAAACTAATATATTATATAGACTCATTACATGCAAAGTCAAAATTAGAATATTGTGAAAAGGTTTCTAATCCATAATCATCAAAATTATAACAAATGCTTTAAGTGTCTAATTTTTTTGTTTATATAATACATCAGTTTCACCCCTTAAGTTGAATTACTAAAATAAATGAACTTTTGCACAATTTTCAAATTTTTCGAGTTTCACCTGAGTATATATACACATACACTGGAGTATATTTTCCACATACTGCATTTTTTTAAATCAAAATGACAGTAAAAACTAAAAAAATATATTTCAAAATGTTTTTTATTCCTGTAATGCAGAGCACAATTTTCAGCATAATTACTCCAGTCTTCAGTGTTAGTTAAGTTCAATTCAAAGCCAAATAAAAGTATTAAATTCTTTCAAATACTTTTGAACGATAATGTGAACATGGTCGTTTTGATTTCTCGCTAAACCTGAGTTGTTTGTTCCACTTTTCTTTCGTCTGTGTGTTTCTTCTGAACTCATTGGTTGGTGTTGGTCCCTGTGGCGAAGCGTGTCTCACCTGTGAGTGTTATTGTGTCCCAGTGTTGGCTAGTTAGGCGGCATGAGGGCAAGTAGGCCACAGTCTATTCCTGTCTCTCTCTGTACCCTCGTCACCTGTCTTTGCTTGTCCTGTCCACAGAATCTAATTTTCTTGTCCTCAACTGCTCTATCTCTCTGCATTACCAGTAGTTCTTCTATTCCACATTTTCCCAAAACTCAGACGTGATTTTAAATGAATATTTGACCAGAAACGTAACGAACATGCTGCATCATGTCACGGCTCATTTGCATAAAGTCAACCTCTGCTAAACTCTCATAGTCGGCGCTCGCTGTTGCTCATGTCGGCATAAATCAGCAACTTAATGTCTTACAATGGCTTTGTAGCACGGTATGTATGAACACTGTCTCCTTGTTCACTGTTTGTAGCCTCAGCTGTAGGGTTCAATGACACTAATGTTCTGTCAGTTTCTCTCTGATCTACAGTCGAGTCTGAAAAGCCCCAGAAGTAATAGTGACCATTTAATCAGCGCCGAAGCACGACACTGTGCCATTTCTTTCAGAAGCAATTAAGCTGAAGTCTTCAAAGATCACAGAACACGCTCACTTTTGAGAACTAGCCTAATGAGAACTATGCAATGATGAGAATTATAGAGCCACTCTGATTCTTGCTAAAGGCACTATTGGAAATCATGTTTTGTGGTGCTTGAAAAAGTAGGGAAGAAGAAGCTAAAACAACTGTGATTCTCAATTTATCCAGAATCGTGCAGCCATCACTCCCATTAAACGTTCAGGGCCAGATGTACGTACATTTGCGAATGCCAGCGTTAATAGCGCCATGGCCAGGAAAGCGCTTGATGTGAAACATACTGTAAAAAAAGATGGACGACACCCCTTTGCTCTTTTCCATCAGAGAGAACTGAAGCCGCCAGTGTCTCGATATGGCGCTGACATCTTGGGACCTGAGTCTGCACACTTGCGTGTTTCGGGACCAGTCATGCGCAGTCGCTGAGCAAGAAGTAAAGCCGCGAAATCAAGGCCGCGCCATCATTCTCGCTGAATCAAACGCAAGTACACGCCCCACACTTTTATTAGGTGGCCTCTGTCTGCTCCATTCCATTGTATCTTGTCTACAAACAACGTTTTGTCACAAAAAACCACGCAATAAAACTAACCAGAAATGACGCGAAACAGCACCCGCGCCAATACCCAGCAAAGAAGAGAACACATCACGGCAATATAGACATCAGACAGAAACTAGTGCTGCACACTGTTTTGCGCGATGATTTGCTCTGAGAAAAAATGCAAAGAAAAAAACTAAGATTTACCTAGTGTCCTCAACCCATGCGTTGTTATGATTGGCTGTACTCATGACATCACTGAGGTTGAGTCGCGCGACAGCTCTGGATATTTAGCAGGCTAGATATTTTTCTGGGTCTCGGCGACGCGTCTGTGAGCGTTTTCGAGGCGTTGTCAATCATCTTTCAACAGATTGGCAAGCGTTCATCGTCCGCTAATCACCCGCGATTTGCACGCGATAACACCCTGACCTGTCGGCGAGCTCAATGATTTGCAAATCGGGCATAAATCGGGCTTAAAATCCTGTAGTGTGAACTTGGTACTTCAGGATTTAGCATTAAGCTTTGTATTAGTAGGAAACCTGTAGTTCGAATTACCGTGCTTTCCACCTCATATCCCCTGAGATGAGAGATTTATGTATTTTTTGTCTGGAAAAAATCCTTAAATGATGCAAAAATCGTCATTTTGCATCATCAGAGGATTTTTTTGTCCAGAGGCTAAAGACTACAGTCAGTAGTAGGGTCTGTCCCGCATGTTCTCAACCCGCCCGTAGAGGGCGAATCTCATTCACAGAATGAACACAGTGTCGGCCATCTTTTTTTGGAAGCTAAGCTAACAGGCTCTTGTTCTGTGGAGAAAGCTGAGTCGTGGAGTTACCGTCCTCTTTTTCCCAGACAAGTCCGGCAGCTCGATGTCCGAGATTCAGCTTTTGCTTTCTGCAGTCGCCATTCATTGTTTACATGCACAGCTTTTGTTTCAATCTAACTGAATTCATTCTGATTGGTGAATCTGAATGTAGTGTTTACATGAACGCTAAACAAGTGATCGGTTGATGTGCGGTTTAACATTGCTAAGAAAATTCCCGCTCCTCCGTGAGAGATACGAGAGCGGTGCGTCTCACAGGTGTCGCTCATCAGTAATCACGCCACCGGCCTCGCGCCGTTCTCCCGCGGCCCTCACTCGTCCCGCTCGCCACAGTAAACATGACTCGAGCCATTCTCCTGCAGCCCTCACTCCGTCCCGCTCGCCACAGTAAACATGACTTGCGCCATTCTCCCGCGGCCCTCACTCGTCCCGCTCGCCACAGTAAACATGATGAATGGCGACTGTAGAACGCAAAAGCCGAATCCCGGACATTTTGGGAGATCTCGAAACACATTTTCGGGCAGACTCATTATGGAGACTGACTAGTAGCCTAGACTTGTTGTTTAACTACTCTCCTCTGTTACCGGTAGGCGTGGCCTCCTCAGGGCAGCGAAGCAAGTGCATTCTGGGAGTTGTTGTCTTTCATCCTCATAAGCCAAAAATAAATTTTCTGGCTTTTCTCAGTCTAGAAAGCTCCAAATTCAAAAATTATTTCACAATTGTTCTACATAAATGACCCATTTTAAATACACATTCATCTTTATCAGCAATATTTTTGTTTTCACTCAAAAATCTTTTCAGCGCGTCTTATTAGCATATGTCTTCGTCTTGCGTGGATTACTGCTTCCTAAGAAATAAAAAGTCTTGCTGATTATGCCTGATATTCTGGTTCATGCATCACACGTAAAGGTCAAAGTCATTGCAGAAAGGTCAAGGTCATTGCATTTTTATATGTTGTATAGGTCATACTGTATTTTTGCTAATCTAGCCATGTGCCATGTGTTTTGTGCATACAGAAGACAATTTTTTTACTATGCACAGTTTACACACTGCATAAATAGTAAATATTGTAGTATTCTAGTCTGAACATAACTTTATTCTGTCAGTGGAGTATTTTTTTGGCTTAGATTTTTAACTAATTGCATTTGGTGGGGGTTTTTTGGCATAAGGAAGTCTTGAGTCTTGTTAGTCGTGTAACCTCGACAATGTTTTTTTTTTTTTCACTTTGCGAGGAAAGAATCACAGCTCATAGAAAGCTCAGTGGAAAGAGTGGATTATTTCACACCCACAGAGAATAAGGAATATTTTTTGTCTCCATAGAAACACTGAATGACTTGAACGTTTACACAGATAGTGTGGTCAGTTTGATGCATTTTCAGTTCAGTATTTTGTCAGAGTCGTATGAAAACAACCAGATGCTTCACAAAAGATTTTGACGTGGTGATTGCATAATGCCTGAGATTATGGTGCACTTCCAATCCATCAAAAACACTGGAATTTGTGAACATATATGAAAAT
This sequence comes from Hybognathus amarus, assembly GCA_030378365.1. Lineage (NCBI taxonomy): Eukaryota > Metazoa > Chordata > Actinopteri > Cypriniformes > Leuciscidae > Hybognathus > Hybognathus amarus. Next base: position 39,931 of record JAQIUQ010006169.1, read on the forward strand.
TTCTCACAACGCAATCTCTCTCAGAGAACTGAAGCTGTTGTGCTTTAAATCCACAATGCACTTCAGGTTT
>JAQIUQ010006169.1:42500-142426 GCA_030378365.1 Hybognathus amarus
GCATTGATTCAACAAGATGCTGGAATCATTCTTTAGAAATGTTGGCCCATATTGATAGGATAGCATCTTGCAGTTGATGGAGATTTGTGGGATGCACATCCAGGGCACGAAGCTCCCGTTCCACCACATCCAAAAGATGCTCTATTGGGTTGAGATCTGGTGACTGTGAGGGCCATTTTAGTACAGTGACCTCATTGTCATGTTCAAGAAACCATTATCCTGCTGGAAGTAGCCATAAGAGGATGGGTACATGGTGGCCTTAAAGGGATGGACATGGTCAGAAACAATGCTCAGGTAGGCCGTGGCATTTAAACAATGCCCAATTGGCTCTAAGGGGCCTAAAGTGTGCCAAAAAAACATCCAACACACCATTACACCACCACCACCAGCCTGCACAGTGGTAACAAGGCATGATGGATCTATGTTCTCATTCTGTCCAATCTGAATGTCTCAACAGAAATCGAGACTCATCAGACCAGGCAACATTTTTCCAGTCTTCAACTGTCCAATTTTGGTGAGCTCTTGGAAATTGTCGCCTCTTTTTCCTATTTGTAGTGGAGATGAGTGGTACCCGGTGGGGTCTTCTGCTGTTGTAGCCCATCCGCCTCAAGTTTGAGCGTGTTGTGGCTTCACAAATGCTTTGCTGCATACCTCGGTTGTAACGAGTGGTTATTTCAGTCAAAGTTGCTCTTCTATCAGCTTGAATCAGTCGGCCCATTCTCCTCTGACCTCTAGCATCAACAAGGCATTTTCGCCCACAGGACTGCCGCATACTGGATGTTTTTCCCTTTTCACACTGTTCTTTGTAAACCCTAGAAATGGTTGTGCGTGAAAATCCCAGTAACTGAGCAGATTGTGAAATACTCAGACCGGCCCGTCTGGCACCAACAACCATGCCACGCTCAAAATTGCTTAAATCACCTTTCTTTCCCATTCTGACATTTAGTTTGGAGTTTAGGAGATTGTCTTGACCAGGACCACACCCCTAAATGCATTGAAGCAACCAGAAGGCGCCTCCTAGTGGTCTAACCCTAAACCTACCCCAGAACTAAACCTACCCATAACCAAACAAAGCTCCGTGTGTGTTATATTGACACTAAAGGGTGCCATGTATGTTGGATTTAGACGAAATTTCAAAAGTGCCACTATATGACGCCCTAGGATGAGAATGCGTTGGTTTTTTAAGGCTCTTCCATAGATATGCAAAGGCCAAGCCAGTAGTTTTCAAATCGAAGGTGGTACTTGGCCTGAAACATTTGACAAACACTGGAAAAATACTCCAAAAAGATTGGGAAAAGGTTACATGAATCAGCATTGGAAAGCCTGGTAAGATGACTATGTGTGTGGTTGTGGTGGAACAACTGGTTTACGGTGACTCATACAGACATGCTGAGAAAACAGGGCGACTGTGTTTTAGAGCAGTGCTTCTTAACTGGTTTTGCTTCAAGATTTGACTTTTTTTAACATCCAGTCAAAGTATATAAAAATGATAAATGTGAAAAATGTTCAAGTATATAATCAAACATTAAAGCTTATTAAAAGTGTCAGATAATCAGAAATCAAATTGACCTTAAACTTTTGAGAGTTTGTACTAGTTTTAAGAAGATGATATTGTGAATTATTTGTGTTTTCGGAGAGGGTCTGTCCACAGATCTGTAAAGGGCCAGTCAAGGGATAGAAGCATAAAGCATGATCTTTAACTATAGGAATATTGATATTAATGAAATTATGGCATTTGAGGTATTTGTTTGCTTAAAGGAGCCGTATGTATGATTGTGGCCAAAACTGGTACTGCAATCACTTTCAAATTACTGTAGAGCAGTGTATCCAAAATATCCAAAATACCTCACACGTCATTTCTTATACCATGTCCGAAATGCCCCTTTTTGGGTGGATGCAAAAACACGCTGTTTTCGTGTGTGTATCTTTAAATGTAAATGAGCTGAGAAATGTAAATACATCTAGCACGTTTACATAGAAAAGCAATAGTAAAGAAGCGCAGTGGATCTGAAAAACATGATCTGTGTTCATTGACACAGCCAACAACAGAACATTAGGGGAGGAGCTAAGCTTATTCGATCCTGTTGCCAGTCAGAGGGCGTGGCTTGTTACATTGTGATGTCATAATGTATAGAAAATGCGATCGACTCATTTTGAGACACCGTTCATGATTCACGGGGAACATAAAACGGTTGATTTTTACTATTATAGGGTGGTTGTGTTCACATACTGCCAACACACATTTATGTTCAAACACCATGTAAAGGTGAATTTTGCATAATAGGTGCCCTTTAATATTTTTGTGGAAACCTTGATGCACGTTTTAAGGATATTCTGATAGAAAGAAAGTTCAAAATAACAGCATTTGTTTGAAATACAAATCTTTTCTAACCTTATCAATGTCTTAACTGATCAATTTAATCCGTCCTTGCAGAATAAAAGGATTAATTTGATAAAAACGCTGCCTCTAATTGATGTTATATCAGCCCAGGTCAGCGTTCTGTCTCCAGCATTGCCTTTGTTGTGGAGGATGTGCTGTGAAATGTTGTCACGGTAACAGTGTGTAAGAAATAGGACATCTTGCACATTGAATTCCTGATTATTTTTGAAGTACTTGAGCCTGTGGAGTGGGGTTAACCTGATCGCTGTGTCCACCTCCCCCCTTCTCTGGATGAGTTGACGCTTCTGCTTTAAAATGACCTTTTGATGCAGTAATAATGCAAAATAAAATATTAACAGCATGTTTCTGTTTGTTTTCTTCACAGGTGGAGATTCACGTTTTACCTGTACATATTTACTTATGGCGTGCGGTTCCTAAAGAAGGTAAACAATCTGTTTTGACTGAAAAATTGATGGTCAATGTGAAGCAGATTGACATTTTGATGCATCCAGAATTTTGCTTTGCCCTCAGTCTTATTGTTTCCATAAAACACTCAGAGTTGTTGACAGGATGTTGTCAAGCAGAGAAGCGTTTCAGTTTTTTATTTACATATTTGGTATCACGACTACAAAATGAGTTATTCTTCGTACTGCTTTTCATCATCTCTTGGGGTTTTGTGGAGCGAACTTGCAGACAAGATGAAGTTAGAGAGATGTCAGCTTTGACTTGATTTTGATTTTATTTGTTGCGTCGTACTGTGCGATGAGAGACAGCATCCATAAACTCTCTTTCTCTCTCTCTCTGCCCTTCCACTCATAAATCTATTCATAATTCATCAGTCTATCCATAATGCAGATTATTTCTCTCCAAGCAAACATGTTTGGCAGAGCTGGCCCCTTCTTTGACTCTTCAATAAAGTAATTAAAGGAAAGTTCACACAGAAATAAAGATGCTGCCATTATTTACTCACCCTCACGTTATTCCAAACTAGAGCTGCACGATACATCGCAAATGGAGTTAAATGGAGCTGATCATCAGGGCTGCAATATGCATTGGGATATACTTTCAGTGCATTAATCTGTAAAGTTTATAGAGATGCCGCAAAAAGACTGACAAATATACATACATAGAATGTATATATATACACATTCTAAAAAAGGCAGGGTCTTTTTAACCCAATTATGGGTCAAATATGGACAATACCCAGACACATATGGGTTATATTTTTAAATGCAATTTTTAACCCAACGGTTGTTTTTGTCAATATTTGACCCAAATGTGGGTTGAAACAACCCAGAATCTTTTACAGTGTATAGGCTGTATATAATATTACATTTTATATATAAAAGAGGATGGATGGATGGATGGATGGATGGATGGATGGGTGGGTGGGTGGATAAGTGGATGGATGGATGGATGGATGGATAAGAGGATGGATGGATAAGAGGATGGATGGATGGATGGATGGATGGATGGATGGATGGATAAGAGGATGGATGGATGGATGGATAAGCGGATGGATGGATGGATGGGTAAGATGATGGATAAGAGGATGGATGGGTGGATGGATAAGTGGATGATGGATGGATAAGGGGATAGATGGATAAGAGGGATGGATGGATGGATGGATAAGAGGATGGATGGATGGATGGATGGGTAAGATGATGGATAAGAGGATGGATGGGTGGATGGATAAGTGGATGATGGATGGATAAGGGGATGGATGGATAAGAGGGATGGATGGATGGATGGATGGATGGATGGATGGATGGATATGTGGATGATGGATGGATAAGGGGATGGATGGATGGATAAGAGGGATGGATGGATGGATGGATGGATAAGAGGATGGATGGATGGATAAGAGGATGGATGGATGGATGGATAAGAGGATGGATGGATGGATAAGAGGATGGATTGATGGATGGACGGATAGATGGATAAGAGGATGGATGGAGGGATGGATGGATGGGTAAGATGATGGATAAGATGATGGATGGATGGATGGATGGATGGATGGATGGATGGATGGATGGATGGGTAAGATGATGGATAAGATGATGGATGGATGGATGGATCGATAGATAAGAGGATGGTGGATGGATGGATAAGAGGATGGATGGGTGGATGGATAAGTGGATGATGGATGGATAAGGGATGGATGGATAAGAGGGATGGATGGATAAGAGGATGGATGGATGGATGGATTTTTTCGCCAGCCGTGGTTCTGGAAGTGTTTCCACTATTAATTTTCTGCATAGGCATTGGAAATAATGTGATAGAGACCCGAGCGGTCACAAGGAGAATCACACCCGTCATCCGTTTAAAGGTTGTTCCAAAAGTAATTTAATTCTTTAAGGGCAAGGAAGTTCAAAAGGTCCATTCAACAGTGGATGAGAACAAAAATAACAACAAAGGTTACAAAAACAGTCTAAAAATATAGTACTGTTGAGGTGCTAAAACTAGCACCAACTTATCTCACTAACTGTTGGAGATTGTTAATGCTCAAGCAGCATTAACAACCTTTGCATTAAGCTCTAAAAGTATCTGTGTCCCCCCTGCATCACGTCTAAACGCTCTTAAATACACAATTATCCAGCCTTTGGTTAATTGGAAACCAACATTTTCTGTAAAACTAACTTTCGTCTCTTAATACATTTCAGCAAGTTCCCTCAATGATAGTTAAGACAAAGAGTTTAAAAAACAATCAATAAATAAATACAACCAACAGGCAAGAGAAAACAAATATTTCCATTTGCACAACTGATATTTCCTAAATGAGTTAAAATGAGCATTTCCCGCCACCCAGGGTGTGCCCATCCCTAGAGGTTAGGCCCATTCCTCTAACCACAGGAAATGAAACCATAAAACTCCACATTAACATTTACAATATGCATGATCTGAATAACACAGTTTTGAGGGATGGAGAAACAACACTGGCTGTCCTTCACAGATATGTCTTAGTGAGGATTTTGAACCCTTGAACCAACCAAACAAACTAGCTGAATCACAACAAAATAGTGTTAGTGCTGAATAGATTTTACACTGAAGAAAAACAGTGGTTTCACATACAAGGCTTGAGTCTAGACTAATACCAGACTAAAATGCATCAGTGTTTTTTTCTGAAGGCACATTTATAAAAGCTACTTAAATGTCCTATTGAACCAAGGCTTAATCCTGGCTTAATCTAAGCCCTGTTTGTGAAACCAGGGACAAGTTGCCTAAACATAGCCATTATGTTAAGACAGTGTCTTAAGAACTAGCTTGAACAACTAGCAGTTAGTTAGGGTGATTAGGCCTACTGTTCGTTATCAAATTAGACCGTTGTACGTTTTTATGTTAACTAACTTTAAAAAAGTGAACAGTCTTGAAGAAATAAATTGGCTGACTAACTCGTAAGACAAGTCTTAGCAGTTTACTCGCCCCAGGCCCAAGCGCTTGATTCCACTTGCCCTGGTGAGAATTCACTGTTGTTTTTGCAGTATTAATAGTTTAACTTGTATAAAGAGCATAATAAATGTTAGCATCTTAAAGGGATACTCCACTTTTTTGGAAATAGGCTCATTTTACAACTCCCTCTAGAGTTAAACTGTTGAGTTTTACCGTTATTGAATCCATTCAGCCGATCTCCAGTTCTGGCGGTACCACTTTTAGCGTAGCTTAGCATACATCATTGAAGTGGACAAGACCATTAGCTTTTCTCAAAAAAAAGTTTAGATATTTTTCCTATTTAAAACTTAACTCTTCTGTGCACTAAGATGGACGGAAAATGTAAAGTTGCGATTGAAACCGCATGAAAATTGTCCCCAGCTTGGAAATTTCCAATGTGACGGAAAGTAGCCTATTTTCAGGCATGTGTCATAGCATTATGCTTGCTGCACTCATGGCACTAAAGTGTCTTGATTATTGCGCAGGAATGGGAGTATAGTTCCCAGCCATATCAGCCTAGAAAATCACGAGTTTACATTTTCCGTCGGTCTTAGTGCACGATGTAACTATTTTTGTTTATATTTATTTGTTTAGCACGTTTAGTACAAGTACAGAACAATGCAAGGAGGTAACGAATCCAGACTAGGCTTGTACTCGAAGCCAGACTAGGCTTGTACTAACTACAGAAGAGTCAAGTTTTAAATAGGAAAAATATCAAAACTCTTTGGTTATTTTTTGGAGAAATGCTAATGGTCTTGTCCACTTCAATGATGTATGCTAAGCTATGCTAAATGATCGGCTGAATGGATTCAGAAATGGTAAAACTCAACAGTTTAAATGAGACTATTTCCCTTTAAGTGATGCCTCCTAGAGTGATGCTAGTTTGGAGCCGCAAGCCTTTGGTTTCGTTATTCTTGTATATGTGGCCTTTGAGAAAGATGCTGTGATGTACAGTAGATAATTAGCCAAGAGTTGCATTCGATTGGATGATCTTGTCAGCATTCTCAAAGCCCAACAGCAGATCTTACAGGAAATCATCAGCTTCACCAAACCAGGCTTTTAACTTTCCTACACGACTGATGTGGTTTATCGAAGAGGTGGAAAAGTGAATTCAAAGCATTTCAATTATGTAGCATTGAGGATAATGATCGTATTTTCAGTCTTTTTCTATGCTTTGATGTAAACAGCAGAATTCAAAAGCTCTTTCAAAAGAAATTATCTTGTGTCTTTCGTAAAAAGATAATTTGTCTAAAAAGCTCTGGAGATATAATTTGTCTCTTGTGTTTGATTTTAAAGACCCCGTGGCTGTGGAACACCCGAGAGTGCTGGTACAATTACCCCTATCAGGTACAATTATACTGTTTCTTATATCAATCATAATTATTGAAGGGTTGGTCACACTATCATACTTTTTTCTCTTGAGATCCACCGGCTATGTAAATGTTTTTATTAGACATTCTCTGAATCTTAGGCCCTGTTTACACCTGGTATTAAGTGTTTTGGTCAATCGGATCACAAGCAGACGAGGAATTTCAGTTTAAATAATGAATAATGAATCAAATAATGCCATTATTACATTTTTAATAAAAAACAAACTAGGGTTCACAAAAAAAATTAATTGATGAAATCATAACATTATTTATTTTAAAATAAAAATATGTTTTTTATTAAATAAATGTATTTAAAATGACATGCATTTTTTTAAAAGATTAAACATTTTATACCTGCATGTCATGTGACCATTTACCAATATGCTTATGTGTTGTTAAAATTGAAAAATATTTCATTTTTCAAAAAAGATTTGGGAATCTCTGGTGTGACGTGTCAAAGTCCTCATTAGGGCCACTGCAAATGTGTTCTTGTGTTGCATTGACGATGTTGTGTATGACTTTTGTAGCCGCTAACCGTGGATTTGCACTACTACTACATACTGGAGCTGTCCTTCTCATCTGTCGCTACTCTTCTCGCAGTTCACGGACATCAGAAGAAAGGTACGTGAGTTAGGTTTGGTTAGACGTATCTGCTTCAGTGGTTTGAGTTTCTCGTGAGAAAGCTCGCGCTGGGTTTATTAGCAGGGGCGTGCGGGTCTGGTTTCCTCTGCTGTGCACAAGCAAAACTTCCTTTTCAACATTGAAAAGCATGACCACTAATAACGACTGCCACTTCATTACAGCTTAAGCTTGCAGTGGTTAATATTCATTATCTAATATTCATCTAAGGGTTTAAATATAAAAAAAATACATATTTATGCTCAGTATGTATGATCCATACCAAATTGAGTTAAGTTTCTTTGTGAATTTGTTGTTGCATGTTAAAATTGCAGTTTTTCAATTGAACACTGTAAGCCAGTGGGAGCCTGACAAATCATTTATCTGATCTGTTCTGCTTTAAATATTGTTTTGCAATCTAAAGTGTTGCAAATTTATTTTCAGCTTTGGCATTTTGATTATAAAGGTCCATGTGAAGAATTGTGAATATTGCTAAAATAATATTGATCTATCTACTTTTCAACATTGATATTAATCTTGAGCAGCAAATCAATTAGAATGATTTCTGAAGGATCATGTGACACTGAAGACTGGAGTAATGATGCTTTTGCATGATGCATCACAGGAACAAAATATTTAGAATATTTTAAAATAAAATAAAAAAATATTTGACATTTTAATAATATTTCACTGTATTTCGGATATCAAATAAATAGATAGAATAAATGCAGCCTTGGTGAGCAGAAGAGACTTGAAACATTTTTTAAACTAAATTTTAAACACTTATTAACTAAATAAAAGCTCAAAACTGAAAGTCAGGAAACTTTTCTCTGCACATGGACCTTTTATGAATCACTCGTTGGAAAATTCTTGGAAATTGTTGTACATTTGCATGTAGTATGATTTTATAATGTATTTTTGTAATAGCTTCGATTAGACATTCTATCTGTCATGTGATCTTTGTGTCTTGTTGCCCCGCCCACCATGAAACCATTGGTCCAAAAATCTTGCCTCAAATAATTCTATATTAACATTTATATAAGCATCTTCTGTTCAGCTGTTATTGTGCCATGCCACACATCATTTGTGATTTCATTGTGGACAGGCAAATGACTTGACACCTATTTGGGACACGTCAGTCTTAAACAAATGTCATGTAAATGAATGCAAATGTAAAATCCTGAGTTTCTCAGAGCTTCATTGAGATCCACAGGCTCTGTAATCGAGCTCTCCCGCAGCTGCCGTATAGGGTTTATTTGTGGTGTAACGCGGGAGATGCTCAGCCTGTGTGTTTGAAGAGGTGGACGGTTTCTCTCAAAAACTTCTTGAAATCGCAGTTAGCACCTGCAGTCTGGGCTTTATATATTCTCTTCTTTCCTTTACAACCCTTCAGTGTCACACTCTCTCGCTCTCATTTCTCTGCTCATTGTTTTTTTTTCTGTTTTTACAGTGTTTGCAAGGCAGCACACACTGCCAAGGATTTGGTGGAAATGGCTAACCCTTTGTTTTAAACTTCTGTGAGTGTGTGAGAGTGTGTGTGAGTGAGTGAGTGAGTGAGTGAGTGAGTGAGTGAGTGAGTGAGTGAGTGAGTGAGTGAGTGAGAGAGAGAGAGAGTGAGAGAGTGAGAGTGAGAGAGTGTGAGTGAGTGAGTGAGTGAGTGAGTGAGTGAGTGAGTGAGTGAGTGAGTGAGAGAGAGAAGTAGAGTGTGAGTGAGTGAGTGAGTGGAGATGAGTGAGTGTGTGTGTGAGTGAGTGAGTGAGTGAGTGAGTGAAGTGAGTGAGTGAAGTGAGTGTGCGAGATGTGAGTGAGTGTGCGAGTGATGTGAGTGAGTGAGTGATGTGAGTGAGTGTGTGTGTGAGTGAGTCAGAGAATTATGAGAGTGAGTGAGTGTGAGTGAGTGAGTGAGTGTGAGGTGAGTGAGTGAGTGAGTGAGTGAGTGAGTGAGTGAGTGAGTGAGTGAGTGAGTGAGTGTGAGTGAGTGAGTGAGTGAGTGAGTGAGTGTGAGTGAGTGAGTGAGTGAGTGTGAGAGTGAGTGAGTGAGTGAGTGAGTGAGTGAGTGAGTGAGTGAGTGAGTGAGTGAGTGAGTGTGAGTGAGTGAGTGAGTGAGTGAGTGAGTGAGTGAGTGAGTGAGTGTGAGTGAGTGAGTGTGCGAGATGTGAGTGTGAGTGAGTGAGTGAGTGAGTGAGTGAGTGAGTGAGTGAGTGAGTGAGTGAGTGAGTGAGTGAGTGAGTGAGTGAGTGAGTGAGTGAGTGAGTGAGTGAGTGAGTGAGTGTAGTGAGTGAGTGAGTGTAGTGAGTGAGTGAGTGTGAGTGAGTGAGTGAGTGAGTGTAGTGAGTGAGTGAGTGAGTGAGTGAGAGTGAGTGAGTGTGAGTGAGTGAGTGAGTGTGAGTGAGTGAGTGAGTGAGTGAGTGGTGAGTGAGTTGAGTGAGTGAGTGAGTGTGTGTAGTGAGTGAGTGAGTGAGTGAGTGAGTGAGTGTGTGAGTGAGTGAGTGAGTATGTGAGTGAGAGTGAGTGTGAGTGAGTGAGTGAGTGAGTGTGTGAGTGAGTGATCTGTGAGTGAGTGAGTGAGTGAGTGAGAGTGAGTGAGAGTGAGTGAGTGAGAGAGTAAGTGAGTGAGTGAGAGTGAGTGAGTGCTGAGAGTGAGTGAGTGAGTAAGTGTGAGAGTGTAGTGAGGGAGTGAGTGAGGGAGTGAGTGTGTGAGTGAGTGTGCGAGTATGTGAGTGATGTGTGTGAGTGGTGAGTGAGTGAGTGAGTTAGTGAGAGTGAGTGAGAGTGAGTGAGTGAGAGAGTAAGTGAGTGAGTGAGAGTGAGTGAGTGTGAGAGTGAGTGAGTGAGTGAAGTGTGAGAGTGAGTGAGGGAGTGAGTGAGTGAGTGGCGAGTGTGTGAGTGAGCGAGTGGGTGAGTGAGTGAGTGAGTGAGTGAGTGAGTGAGTGAGTGAGTGGGTGAGTGAGTGAGTGAGTGAGTGAGTGAGTATGTGAGGTTTTTGACGTGAATGCACAGTGCCAGAAATATTTATTTAATCTGCAGCTGACTATATAAACCAGACAGATTGTGACAGTAAAAAACCAAAGTACAACCTAAACCTCAAATTCGATCCTTTTGCTGCCTTGCATACCCTGCTGTTTCCTTCAGAAAATGCAAATCTTGTTTTTGTTTCTTTTGTTCTCTCCTTTCAGTTTTTTCCATGCCCAAAATTCAGCCCACATTTCGGACGCCCCGGCCCCAGTTCCCGCCTGCACCAGTGTGCTCCTTCTCTTCATTTGCCATGCTTCCATTCTGTTTTTCGCCCCACTGCACTTCCTCCTCATCTTCATCTTCATCAACCTGCTCGGCTGAGTCAGTTCAATCCCATGATGCCGCAGGGGAGCATGCAACACCTGGCCTCTTAACAGCTTTCTTCAACAGGATTTCCTCTGAGAGTATAGAGTGTGAGGACACTGCAGTCATGTTTCAATATGAAGCTGCTTAATTTCAAGATTTCTTGTTGAACAAGTTGCGAATAAAGTCTTGAATTGGTCATTCCTGTTCTGCAGTACATTTTGGACTCTTTCTCCCCTTTTTAAGCATAGATCTAAACCTAATTGTTTGTAATTCATGAACACTTTAGAAAACTAAAATACAGAATACAGAAAGCACTTCAAAAAACAAAACTAAAAAAAGGTTTTAGAAGGTGAAGTTTACTGTAAAGCAAATGTACTGTACTAGAAAACCATAGCCATATGTCTAGCCAAGCTGTGTTCTATATAAGTTGATATCACAAATTTAGCCCGCTAAAAGGTTTTAAAGTAACGTATCCATATTGACCCAAGTTTTCATAGGACAAGATTTATATTTACAAAATATGAATTTCCTACTACTCTCTACTCTTCGCGTCAAAACAACACTCATGCGGCATGACGCATTCTTGATTATCCATGCGGCATCTCGTAAACAAGTGTTGGAGATTCGTATTTTATAAATAAAGTGGTAAATTATGCTTTTATGTTTTTACAAAGCACTCGCGTTGCTTCATAAAATTGAGGTTAATCCACTGGAGTCACATGGATTACTTTAATGATGTATTAACTACCTTTCTGGGGCTTGAAAATGGTAGTTGCGTAGCCTGTCAATTAGTGTTGTTAAAAATATCAATATTTCGAGTATGTATCCGATACTTAGCCTAAATATCTGAAAAGGTTCCAATACTCCTTTTCTGCAGTAACGATACACCGATACCAGCTGCGGGTTCTAGCTCTTTCTTCTCTCCAAATTGACACAAACCTGCCTCATTCACTCACTGACTCACTGAAACACTCACTCACTTAGGGGGCTTTCACACTTGGTTCGATTGCCTGTTCCGACCCCGAGTTCGATTGCTCCCCCCTCCCCCCTGCCCCCAATGGTCTGTGTTCACATTATATATTTGTATCCGAACCGCGGTACGCTTGCCTCATCAAGCTGCAGCTGGCGGCGTAATCATGTTGCTTGGTAACCGCTATGAAAAGGCATCAAAATGGATAGAATAGCTCGCTTCACATTTGTTCTTTTTTTAACCTTTGGTTTTGTTTTCAAAGAAAAAGAATAATAGAAACAAAATGTATTATCCTTTTTACCCGTTATTATGCTATGTTTTTATTTAAATTTCGATTTTATTTATTTAAATTTCGTTGCTATATGTTTTATTTATTTATATTTCGTTGCTATGTTTTATTTATTTAAATTTCGTTGCTTTGTTTTATTTAAATTTTGTTGCTGTTTTATTCATTTAAATTTCGTTTTTATTTATTTAAATTTCGTTGCTATATGTTTTATTTATTTATATTTCGTTGCTATGTTTTATTTATTTAAATTTCGTTGCTTTGTTTTATTTAAATTTTGTTGCTGTTTTATTCATTTAAATTTCGTTTTTATTTATTTAAATTTCGTTGCTTTGTTTTATTTAAATTTCGTTGCTATGTTTTATTCATTTAAATTTCATTTTTATTTATTTAAATTTCGTTGCTATGTTTTATTCATTTAAATTTAAGTTTAAGTTATATCACTAGTGCAGCAGTGTCCATTCTCTGAGCATATAATCCCTCCATATAAGACCTGTGTTTGTCTGTTCTGCAATATGTCAGTTCTCGGAGCATAAACTCTGCTCGCGTGAGGCACGCCGCTTCCTGCTCGCGCTGTTGTGTAGTTTATTCAAGGTTTATTAATTTGAAACATGTCGCGTCTCAGCTGTCTATCTATATTGCACCAAATACGACACTACTTCCTTGTAAAGTATTCGGACCAGCCCTAGAAAAGATACAGAAACACACTTGCGTCTGTCTGTCGGAAAAATGATTCGACCACATTATACGTCATCAATAGCAGTTCACTTCCGCGGTTTGGTTCGTTTGCATTCATATCAGCAGCGAACCGTACTGGAGTTCACATGAACCGTACCCCAGACCACCTTTTAAGCGGACCCGAGTACGGTTCGCTGGTGCGCACCCGAGTTCGGAAGACAGCGTTCACATCATCCAACGAACCGAACTCTGACGGCATTTCGAACTCTGGTGCGCACCAAAAGTGCTAGTGTGAAAGCCTCCTTAGTCACTGACTCACTCACTGACTGACTCACTGACTCACTCACTGACTCACTCACTCACTGACTGACTGACTCACTCACTCACTCACTGACTGATTTACTGACTCACTCACTCACTTACTGACTCACTCACTGGCTGACTCGACTGACTCACTCACTGACTGACTCACTGACTCACTCACTCACTCACTGACTTACTCACTGACACTCACTCACTGACTCACTCACTGACTGACTGACTCACTCACTGACTGACTCACTCACTCACTGACTCACTCACTCACTCACTCACTCACTCACTCACTCAGGCTGCGTTCCAGTCCACTTTTAGACACGCACTTGCAAACTTCCCTAACACTTCCCCTCGGGGGAATCCCTGCCGCCATTTTGAAGTGCGATTCCACTTCGTGAAGTGAACGAGGGAAGTTTATATGGACAGACATTCGTTCCCTCGATTTAGACAGAGGGAGCGAGTCTGACTTCATATGTACACTTCAGGCATCTATTTCCACAATGCAGTACGATTGTGATGTAACCACAGACCGTCTAATCACCACCACAACAAACACTCTTTGATATATTAATTATAGTTTATTTATTTATTTTAAAATAACCCAAACATGTGGATGCTGCATTAGACAAATCCACAAAGGGGAAAAAAGTAAATAATAAATCAACTCAATAGCTGATTCAAAGTGATCAAGGGCTTAGGGCGTTTCAGTTCAGCTCATTGCGGTTTCCGCCAGCAGTGGGCACTCGTGCAACGTAAGCAATGAACGTACATCCGAGTGAACGAGACGGAGGAAAGTTAGCGAGTGAAGGGCATGGCAATTTTGGACTCGCAATCACTCACTGACTGACTACTCACTCACTCACTCACTCATTCACTCACTGATCACCACTGATCACATTATTCTCATCACTGATCACTCACTCACTCATTATTTATTTATTACTGATCTGTACTCATTTATCACTGATCTATCATTTATTTATTGACTGATTTACTCAATCATCATTACTTACTTATTCATCTACTTATTTACTTACTTACTTATTATCTACTCTACTTATTTACTTATTGACTTACTTATTTACTTATTTATTTCTTTATTATCTTATCTTATCTCATTTACTACTTACTCACTCACTCATCTGACTGATCATTCACTCATTACTCACTTATTTATTTATTTAGTTATCTTATTTAGTTATTATTTCATTCATCATCATCTTACTCATCTGACTCACTGATTACTTTATTCCTGCTACTGACTGACTCAATCACTGTCTCTTCATCTACTCATCATTTACTGATCTGACTCACTCAGTGATCTCACTTACTTACTGACTGATCTCATTATTTACTTATCATCTAGTTGACTCAATCACTGTTCTCACTCATATTATCACTGACTTGCTATTCAGTGATTACTCACTCACTGCTACTGACTCATTCATTCACTTATCTCATTTCATCACTGATTTATCTCATTGATTACTCATTTATTGACTCATCTCTTATTGATCACTTACTGATTTATTTATTTACTTACTTATCACTGATTGACTCACTCACTCACTGACTGACTCACTCACTCACTGACTGACTCACTCACTCACTCGACTCACTCACTCACTCACTCACTCACTCACTGACTCACTCACTGACTCACTCACTCACTCACTGACTGACTGACTCACTCACTCACTGACTGACTCACTCACTCACTGACTGACTCACTCACTCACTGACTCACTCACTCACTCACTCACTCACTGACTCACTCACTCACTCACTCACTCACTCACTGAATCAATCACTCACTGACTCACTGACTCACTCACTGACTCACTCACTCACTCACTCACTCACTGACTGACTCATCACTGTCTCTCTCACTCACTCACTCACTGACTCACTCAGTGACTCACTCACTCACTGACTCACTCACTCACTCACTCACTGACTCACTCACTCACTGACTCACTGACTCACTCACTGACTCACTCACTCACTCACTCACTCACTCACTGACTGACTCAATCACTGCTCTCTCACTCACTCACTCACTGACTCACTCAGTGACTCACTCACTCACTGTTCTCTCACTCACTCACTCACTGACTCACTCAGTGACTCACTCACTCACTGACTCACTCACTCACTCAGTGACTGACTCACTCACTCACTGACTCACTCACAAAGGTGAGCGTGGCAAAAATGAAGTGATTGTAACACCGTGCGTGCCTCCGCATCCCCTAGACACCATTTACCACACACAAATTATATATAATAATGAATACAAATATTGTTAGTTTCTCTGGTTTTGAAAACTCTTCACGGTTCGACTTAAAATGCTTTCAAGATCGAATTGACGGGGATCGAGAGGGTTGGTGACCCCTGTAATCGTTACTGTTTTACGGTCAATAGTAATAATCAGCTGATTGTCAAAGCCATAACACAGCGAGAAAGAAGAACTAAGTTACATGAAACATTCCAACTACATATTTTACACCACTGACAAGGGAAGAAGTCACTACTCGCGGTGTCTATGGCTAGCTTCAGCTTTCTGTGGCTTCTCTTTCAAGGTATGAACGACACATGCTCTGTAGCGCTGTTTGTACGCTGTCGGCTACGGTAGAAACATGACGTCACAATATGTCGACCTTCATAAAAGGGGGTGCCCGGTTATGTAGATATATATGTCTCATTCTAAGGTAATAAAAACATAACGGTTCATTGAGTGAGGTCTTTATACACCATTGAACACAGTTATGGATCTTATATTGTATTTCTGTCAATAGATCCTCAGAAATATTACACATTGCACCTTTAAAAACACGGTTTACATAAAACGGTATAACAAACTTTCAGAAATATCTGTGGGCAAGCTCAGACACATTAACAATTTTAATACTAACTTGATTTACACAATGAGCAGAAAATGAATCAAGTGAAAATGAAGAGGTGTTGATAGTCAATCATTGCTCAGTCAGAGTTCAGGAATTGGCAGTAAGCACTTTTATGAGGGGGCCAGCATGAAATTAATGATTTTTTTTAAATTAAAAAAAAATGTAAACAAATCAATTAAACTAATGAAGAAACAGCTAGAATATTTGTTAATAAATGTAAGTAATTAAATAATGTTTTATGTTCACTTAATTGTGATATTATGGTTAAAAAGTAATTAATATGACTTCCATTAACTTCCAACTAATTGTGAGTTTAATGTTTTATGCAGTGTATTTAGACATGTGTGGAAAATGTACTGCATACTAGGAATGAGTTTGCCTTGTGCATAAACATTTACATGTTCTATGTGACTTCCTGCAGGACTTTCTACTGATGTTCCTGCATCATGTGGCCACCATCTCTCTGATCACCTTCTCATATGTGAATAACATGGCTCGGGTGGGAACGCTTGTCATGTGCCTGCACGACGCAGCCGACGTTCTGCTGGAGGTGATTTCCTATTACATCCATTAAAACCACAGAAAAAATGACACAATTCCATGGTCATTTTCTATTAGTATCTAATAATCACCTATTGTACAGCAACAGGAATTCGTTGGTAAATAAAGTATTTATTTTTAAAGTTACTGATTCAAATCTCATTGTTAGAAAGCTTTTTTTGGCAGATCTACAAGATCATTTTAATAGCATAGTCCACTCAAAAAAATAAATAAAAATTGTATTAATAGAATTCACTGTTTACACCCTCGTGTTATTTCCAACTTTGTTATTCTTCTGGGAAAAATCACAAATAGTACAAATAAATAACCATAAAGTACTATAAATGCAGTCAGTATGAGTCATGTGCTATTTTCTAAGGGATGGTTAAGCTGAGAATGAAAATTAAGTCATCATTCACTCACCCTGCTGCTGTTCTAATGCCATATCCTTCTCTCGTTTTTTGGACACAAAATTAGATTTATTCTTTTCTTTTTTCTTTATGTCCTGCTCACGCTCGTCCGTATAATGGCAGTGAATAGTGACCAACATCAATGTAAAAGTATTCGTATTGGCGAATCGTATTGCATTCACTTAAAGGAAAAAAAATCTACTCAGTTTTTCATGAATTAATGAGTTAATCATCCTAGAATTAGGAGATATGTTTTCTTGAAAAAAAAAATTTTTTCACTCAGTTTTTTTTTATTAATTAATGAGTTGCTCATAATTTTTGAGATAATCAAGTCATTAATTCTGAAAAACAGAGCAAGAACGTTTTTTCCATGAAAAATTATCTCGTAAGTCTGAGATAATTAACTCGTTAATTCAGAAAAAGTATTGTGTGATCCGCCATTGAAGCCAGCAAATTTATGCACAGACAATATTAAAAACAAAGACTAGGATGCGAATATATTATTGAAATGAGCCCTCATGTTTTGCTTGTAGAGCCATCACTGTAATACTTATGAGTTCTGAAACATCTCTGTCCTCCACTGACTACACTCTTGAAAGAAAGGTTCTATAGAACCTTAAAAGGTTCCATCAACTCTACGTATTTGGAACCCCTGAAAGGTTTATACAGAACTCTTTTTAAGGGTTCAATAATAAGAACCCCCTTTAGGGTTCTTTCTTTGTAACCAGGAAAAAGGTTCTAAATGGAACCTTTTGGGTTCATTCGATATCATTTGTTTTGTCCTTTCAGGATTAAATGTTTCATATTATTGACAAACATCAAGACCCTACAATGTATTTATGAATGCATTTGAATGATCACAAAATTCAAAATATGGGGGTTAGAAAAAGTCTATATTTATATAATTTTATATAGTTAATCAATATCACACGAATAGTGCAATTTCAGTTTTTCTCCTCCAAAAATCAGATGATTAAAATGTGATATTAAGTTACTACAACAGTTTAATAAAACAATAATTTAATTAGAAGAATAATGTAATATATGAATGAATAATAGCCTATAAAGAACCTTTGTGCCAAAAGGGTTCTTTCTTGTCATTATAGAAGCTTTTTTAGCATAAAAGGTTCTTTGGAGTTAAGTAAAGAACCATATGCTTCATACAGTATATAGAACCCTAATTAACCCTTTTTTCTAAGAGTGTACCTTTCAAACTGTCTAGATAACGTCGGTTATGTAAAATCTTTGAAGTGATTCGCATGAGTGCAGAGTTGTGACGAATGCTCCTCTAGAATGACGTAAAAGTCGCATGAATTCTGATATGACTGTTCAGACAGAAAGTCCATTGCAAAAACATCTGAACTACAGTATATCGGGTGTAGTTACACTTACGGAAGTGGGACATATCAGAATCAAAAAGATCTGATTCTATGTGGTTTGTGCCGTTCACACTGTCATGACAAAAACACACTCTTAGAAGAAAACGTTCAATATAGAACCTTAAAAGGTTCTAAAGCGCTACGTATTTGGAACCCCTGAAATGCAATTCATGAATGATAACAAAATTCAAGATATGGGGGTTAAAAATGTAATTAATCAATATCACATGAAGAGTATCATTTCAGTTTTTATCCTCCAAAAATCAGCATGATTAAAATGGGATGTTAAGTTACTACAACAGTTTAATAAACAATAATTTAATTACAACTACAAAATGTTACAGAATAATGTTTTTTGCATAAAAGGTCCTTTGCAGTTTAGTAAAGAACCGTATGCTACATATATAGAACCCTTTTTTCTAAGAGTGGCAGTCACACTGGGCACATTGACCGATTCAGGATTCAAGATTGGTGATGCAAGATGTGCTATTTGCATGCATTAGATGTCTGTCATGTTGATATAATAAATCATGCTGCAAGTTTGTGTTTGCAGGCTGCTAAAATGGCCAACTACTCTAAGTGCCAGAGACTCTGCAACGTCCTATTCGTCATGTTTGCCCTGGTGTTCATCAGTTCCAGGCTGGGAGTGTATCCTGTATGGTAAGACACTCCTGTCAGTAACAGATGATGTGCGTCGATGATGTGTCTGAACCTCTCGTTCTCATCTGTATATCTGAAATGCTCTATTTTATCATCTTTTCCAGCGTTTTTATTTCAGGTTTTGACACCTTCAGTCAGTGTTGTTGCCAAGTAATAGTTACTATGGCTACAGCAGTAGTGTTGAGATGTGAAAGAGTTCAGAATGAGAGAAAACCAATGGGGTCTTAGTTTTGTACACCTATAATTAGCATTTTATCACAAAAGGAAATAGCATTGTGCTTTACTAGACCATTTAGACAACTTTTCAGATTTTGGCTAAAAATGGCGAAAAATGTGTGGCAATGCTGATTTCCACAAGAATTAATTTTAACCAGTGTTGTTATTGTTATATAAATAGAAAAGTATCCATATCCAGTGCATATCCAATTTTTCTGAACTTAGCACCTCTGAATTTGTTTTAATCCGATCACAAGGAGTTTTGAACCATGTTTGCGCCTGAAATTAGCTGATGTTAAAGGGATACTTCAGGATTTAGCATTAAAGCTACACTATGTGATTTTTACCCTCATCTAGTGGTGAAAAGGTATATGAACATCCAGTGAA
This sequence comes from Hybognathus amarus, assembly GCA_030378365.1. Taxonomy (NCBI): domain Eukaryota; kingdom Metazoa; phylum Chordata; class Actinopteri; order Cypriniformes; family Leuciscidae; genus Hybognathus; species Hybognathus amarus. The sequence continues at coordinate 62,363 of JAQIUQ010006169.1, forward strand.
TATTAGTTTCTGTTCCTCTCAAATTCCAATTTTGTTTTAACTCTTACGGTGGCTAATGTAGTCCAAGATTAACATGGCTTCCAGTTTGACCTCGTCCATGAGTGTTAACTCGAACGTAAACGCGAAAGGCGAAGCTTGAATTAACGGGTATGTCCCTCTTTGGCTAATGTACTTTCAAGATAGAGGGGCAACATGGCGACCGACATTAGAACCCCTTACCCCGTATGTATTTTCAATGGCATATGTATACACTCACGAGAATACTTTATTACTTGAACGAAGTAAATATACATTAATGAGCACATATATTTCTCACTGTGCACATATATACACAGTGTAGCTTTAAGCTTTGTATTTGTAGGAAACCTGTAGTATTTTCGAATTACCGTGATTTACACCCTCATATCCCCCTGAGACGAGAGATTTATGTATTTTTCATTGGAGGATGTTTTGTCCAGAGGCTAAAGACTGCAGTCAATAGTAGGGTCTGTCCCACATGTCCTCAACCTGTCCAAAGAGGGCGATCTCACTCACAGAATGAACACATAGTGTCATTTTTTTGGAAGCTAAGCTAGCAGGCTCTTGTTCTGTGGAGAAAGCTGAGTTATGGGGTTACCATCCTCTTTTTCCTGGACATGTCCGGCCGTCGATGTCCGGATTCAGCTTTTGCTTTCTACAGTCGCCATTCATTGTTTACATGCACAGCTTTTGTTTCAATCTAACTGAATTCATTCTGATTGGTGAATCTGAATGTAGTGTTTACATGAACGCTAAACAAGTGATCGGTTGATGTGCGTTTTAACATTGCTAAGAAAATTCCCGCTTCTCCGTTAGAGATACGAGAGCGGTGCGTCTCACAGGTGTCGCTCATCGATAATCACGCCACCGGCCTCGCGCCGTTCTCTGGCGGCCCTCACTCGTCCGCTCGCCACAGTAAACATGACTCGAGCCATTCTCCTGCAGCCCTCACTCGTCCCGCTCGCCACAGTAAACATGACTCGAGCCATTCTCCCGCGGCCCTCACTCGTCCCGCTCGCCACAGTAAACATGATAAATGGCGACTGTAGAACGCAAAAGACGAATCCCGGACATTTTGGGCGATCTCGAAACACATTTTCGGGCAGACTCATCACGGAGACTCACTAGTAGTCTAGACTTGTTGTTTAACTACGGCGCTCTGTAACCGGTAGGCGTGGCCTCCTAGGGTAGCGAAGCAAGTGCATTCTGGGAGTTGTTGTCTTTCATCCAAATACATCAAATACATTTTCTGGCTTTTCTCAGTCTAGAAAGCTCCAAATTCAAAAATAATTTCACATTTCTTCTACATAAATGACCCATTTTAAAAACACATTCATCTTTCCGGAGGTGAAGTATCCCTTTAATAGCAGGTGCATTTGATTCTCACAAATTTCAGTACTGTGACTTTTTCAGATCCATTATTCTTTTGACATGATTCTTTTCTTCAGAATGAGTCATTGTGCTTTTTCTTCTAGCTTTCCTCATCAATAATTTAGTACTGGAAAGACGTTTTATTCACTCACCTCATCTAAGTGTCTACTGTGGCTTTTGAGTACTTTATTGTGTGACTCTAATGGAATTAGGGAAACGGTCTAATCACAGTGTGCGATTAGATTTGGCTCCACGTGAGGAACCGTTGAGTTGGTGCTGATGTGAAGTCTCCGGTCCTCAGAGTCCTCACTGTCATTTAGTAATGATTATGAAATGGCCTTCACAGAGCTGTTGTCATAGTGCCTGTATTCACAGATAAACTGCAGTGAGTCTTATTTTAGAGGTTAGGAGTCGTCCATCATACTACAATGCAGCAATGAAGGCTGACCTTCATGATCAGCATCACTCATTTGATTTACATTTGATCTAGTGACCAGCAGAATCTGAAATATTGCTTCGTTCGCCATATCGCCAAAAATGTCTTTAAGGAATCAGAGGAATTCTAGATGTTATGGTTCAAAAGCTATTAGCATAAACATGAGTGCAACTTTGGACATTTGGTGGCTTTAGTCAAGAGGGATTGAGGTAGAGACTTGAAAATCGCTGTAGTTAATGTTGAGACTGTCCTTTATCTGTGTGCCAATTATTTTCCCACTGATCTCACGTAAGGGTTTTGAAGCCAAGGTTGTTGAATATACTTGAAGTAATGGAATGTCCTAAGATGTTGTAATAAAATGTGTTTGTTTTGCAGGATTTTAAACACTACTGTGTTTGAGAGCTGGGAGATTGTTGGGCCGTATCCATCGTGGTGGGTGTTTAACACACTGCTCGTCCTGCTGCAGGCCCTGCACACCTTCTGGTCATATCTCATAGTGCGCACCACCTACAGGGCCATTTCCAGAGGAAAGGTGAGATTTCAGAAAACCACACCATCTTGGGTATTTTAAAAGGATAATGTATATTTATAACGCAATGCCAATCGATTTGGCACACAAGTTCATCTACCTACAGACAGCCAAATCATGGCCAAAATCAAGTGAACAAGGCTTTATTCAGCATGAAATCAAACCCTATTTACTTCAGTAAACGGCATGGTTATTATCGTTAACTAAAACCATTAAAAAAAAAAAAAACGTACTTCGAATTACTTGAAACAAACATTAATGGAATTTTGTTTTAAATAAGTTAAACTTATTCCATTTCAGCTATTTGCTACGGCAACGTTTCTTATTTTTTTTAGCTTAACTTGAAATATTAAAATGACAAACTAGAAGCAATAAACAAAAATTACATTATAAAAATGACAAAAACAGCAAAATTAATAAAACTTATAGTGAAAACAGAACATAGTAAAATCAAATGAATTCAAAATATTAACAAAAATGATATTGGCATATCAGTGGTACTAAAATAACACTGGTACACGCTCCTGGTCTTATTGTAAATTATTCATTTACTGCATGTTTTTGCAAAGACATTTTTCTTTAAAATGCAATAAATTACTTTATAATAAATTGACATCAAGCTGAGGCAGCAAAATGTATATTAATAGGTGTTAAAAAATTGTTGTGGCAAATAGAAACGCTTGTTATTGCTAATGTCTTTAATTCAGATGTACTTTAAATGCGTAATGTCTCTCTGTTTGGTGTTTCATAAAAACAAACAAATATGAAAGTATGTAAATGTAAAAGTACAAGTATTTTAAAATAAGATGAATATGATGTTACAGAAATGACGTCAGCTTTTAAATAAGGCATCCATGATCCTGTGATCAGAAACAGGAAAATAATTTCCATAAAGTGACGATCATCAGAGAATTGGCGGTTGATAAAATGAAGTCCCTCCCTACTTTTTTTTCTAATTGAAGATTATTTTGTGAGCTGCATTTCATGTTGACTCAAAAATCAGATACTATTAATCTTGGTTTGGTTAACTGTAACCTTGTGCCTGTGCTGTTTTCCTCCTTTTATATATAAATATGCTTTTTCTTTATTCTCTACTTCACACGCTGCCATCAAAGGCGGGAAAATGGAATCCTTTACATGTAAGTAGTTCATTATAAAAGTGTTCTGTTCTCTGCATGGATGCATTAAGCTTCTTAGAGTCTGATTTTACAGATACACTGCCATTTAAAAGTTTGCTGACCGTAAGGTTGTTTAATGCCTGGTTCAGATTAACACGTTTTTAGCCCGATTTTTGCGTAGGGTGTCGTGGGATTCGTAAACAACAACGGGCGTCGGTACGCAAGATTCGAATCGTATCATCTCATATAGTGTGTCATTTTGGGTGACAACCTACGATAAAAACTCCTTGTAGTTTGATCGATTTAAGTTACGATAAACGACACAAAACAGGCATTTTGAGTTTGTTACAGTGCTTTCTAAATACAGCAAATCACTTCCTGCCCTCCATTTGCATTCCGCACCATGGCAACGCAGTGGCGTGATGTCATGAAAACAAGCTATTTTTTTAACGGTTGTCTACGACGATTCCGTCACATGTATGAGGTTGACCAATAGGAGCACAGAAGCTTTCCGTACACAACTTTTAAAAATGGCGGAAGCGAAAAAAGACGATGGTGCTAACGTTAAAATTAAAAGTAAAAATAAGAAAAGTAAAAAAAAGAAAACAATATTTTACCTCAAGTTCTCTTTGGAGGATTTACAGCCCATACTGTTTTCTTCGAGCAATCCAGGAACGTGTCCATTATCGGGTTTTCTTTCTTTTTTTACTTTTTTCTGAACACAGGACAGCCAATACAACACTCACCGCTTCATCCATTGTTTGTTTACGTTTGTTTCCGGAAGTCACTCGCTACTAGTGTCATCTTCTCGATGACCGCTCACGCGCGTTAAAGACGGTATGTTTTGACTGGTCAGGAACCAACGTGTAGTCCGACATGTGTCTTGTCCACCACGACAAGATTTTAGGAGTCAAAATCAGCGTAATCTGACAAAGTGACTATCGTAACAGACAAAAAAAATCGTGTAATCTGAACCAGGCACAACAGTTATTCAGCAAATTGATCAAAAGTGACAATGTTACAAAAAACTATTTTTAAAATAAAAACTGATCTTTTGAACCTTAAATAAAGGAACTGTGAAACAATGCACCATGATTTCTACACAAACACACAAAATCAGCATATTAGAATGATTTCTGAAGGATCATGTGATACTTTTTTCATAATAGACTTCTTTCAAGTACATTAAAAAACATACCAACCAGAGGCACACCTCTGTTTGCAGTTTTGCTAGTCGCCAGAGGGGGCGTAGTTCTGCAAAAACTTGCGCAATGCATCTTTAAGCAGATCCATGCATTTTTGTCCAATCATTTTCTATAACAAAAAGTATGACTCATTGCAATTAGTTTAATTATTTGTATATTATCTCAAATCATAAGAATAGTTTGTACTGTAATCTTAAGCATCTCTATAACCTTCCCAGGTGTCAAAGGATGACCGCAGTGACATTGAATCCAGCTCTGATGAAGACGAGGTTCTTCCTCCCTCTCAGAAACACCACACTAACGGGACCAACGGGGCTCACGGCACCAACGGCTACCTGTCCCCGTCCCCGTGTCCAGACGAACACTAACCACCCGTTTCCCTGGGTCCCAGCTGCAGATGGTACCTGCATCACCCTCCGTTGTGTCAAACCATGTATGAACATTACCGGTCCGTACTGGAACTACTCAATAATGTGAATGCAGTTCTGTTTCGGTTGGTCGCTTTTCACAATTTCACCCAGATGTTTTGTGTTCCGTTCGTTTGCCTTTGTTTTTGTGATCCTGCGCCATTGGTTATCGAAGCACCTTTTAGATTCAGTGCAGCTCACTCTTTCGTTTCAAGCAGCGAACGAAAGCGCCGTTCATTCTTTCTTTCATAATCGCGTGAGCATGCTGCTGCGGTCATGTATTCTGGCATCTTGGGAATAGAAGTTTTAGTGTCTTTTTGTATTTATTTATTTTTTGTATCTTTAATAAATTTGCATTTTCCAGTGCTGCTGTTTTTTTTCTCTTCTTTCTCAACATACATTCCCCCTTTCCACGACAAGATGACGGTGCCGGAGCCGGTGCCCAGTCTGGAACCATTCAGCACATTTCCACCGAAACATGCTCTATGCAAGTACAGTAAATGAATGTCAAGCACATTATGCATCCGATGCTTCATTGCATTCCGAACATCAACAGATTAATATGTCGAAATACATAGTTTTCGAAATTACCCGGATGACCTTACTACTTTCGGCAAGTGTGCATTAATGGATTCTTTGCTATCCCATGAGGCCACAGGAGAGGATTTGCCAATGGTAGTGAAGCGACACAACGCTGTAGGTGACATGACAATAACTTGGCAGCTGTAGTAAGTCTGAATTGACCTATGGCTAAGCCACGCCCCCTCCACTCACTCGGACACACAATCAACATTCGGGGACAGGTCACATTAGGAGACATTTCACAGGAGGCAATTGGTGATTTTTGGAGACAGAAAGATTATATATCATCTCGAAGTCACCTAAAGGGCCTTAACTATGCATTGGAGGGTTATATTAATAATTTTATTGTTGAGAAGGTTGATGAAAAGCTTCAGCTCCAGGCAAAAATGTACAGGTCACAGTGTAAGCGTGATAAACATTGCCATCACCGTTTGGTGCTACAGTATTTACATTAATCATTCAACACAACATTTGTTATCTAGGTTATTTACAGATACGTTAATGAAGCTAAGTGACATGATGTACAACGCAGCTAGAAGCTAATGTTAACATTTTCTAATGTTAGGCTAACGTTACGCTAGATTTTAAAGATAACGTTCAAATACATTGTTGACTTAACTTAGAACAGATGTAGACATCCTTGTTTCTTTTATCCACGTTTACTTGGTGTACCGCATAACTTAATCGCATAACTTTATCCAGAGCAGACATTATCTCAGTTTGAGATGTGGCATGGCAAATGGTAAAAAACACACACCGTCGCACAGCCTCTCGGGAACCTAGTGTTCGAGTTGAATGTACCCATGCACACCGTTTGACCATTTTAAACTTAAAATGACAAGAAAACACAAATGAAAACTGACTCACTGCATTTCAATGGAAGTGGAAGCAGAGAATGTCCGAGTGTATTGGTTTAGCTGCGCACAGTGATTGGCTCATCGCGTTTGAGGGCGTGGCTTAGCCATAGGTCAATTGTATTCATACTACACACATTCATATTATATGAAGTTTATTCAATCCAAATGTAGTACCGCGGAAGGGTAGTGTGATATATATCGTCTACAATTATATCGTAATTGTGGTTCTAATGATCTGAGATTAACGAGTATGTGTCTTTCATTTGAAATGCATCAATATCACACGAAGAGTGCCATTTTTTTTTCAAACATCAGCATTATTACAAATGTGATCATTTTTTTTTTTTTTACAACATTTCAATAAACAAGAAGTTAGTATTAAGTGACTTACATTTTAGATACAAAATTGTGTGGGTTAGGGATCAGGGGGCGGAGATGGGTATAGGTTTAGGTATATGTAAGGTGGGAGGAGTTGGATCTGAATCCAACTCCTCCCCTGGATTTTGTGTTCTGCAGGACCATCTCCTCAGTCTGGCAACCTGTGTGATTGTGGAGTCTGAGGAGGCGGGCAAACACTTATCTCCAGTATTTTGAATTTGGACTGCAGTACACATTTCAATATTCCGTACTGCACCTTTAAGGACAGTGATCATTTCCGCCATTATTCTGGCTCTCAAGATTCACAGATCCCCAGCTGAGCACCGGCCTCTAGATCGAGTACCAGCATCATTTTCGTAGAAAAGGGGTAACTGTTTTAAATGGGCAGAATTACCAAAGTCAGTCAATTTGCTCAAATTTATAATCTGTTCAAATTAATCACTATCAATTAGTGGGGTAATTCTGGTTTGGCAACATTATTTCTGTTTTTTGTTTTTTTTTTTTGTTTTTTTTTGAGGTTCTGCATTTATTTGATCAAGAATACAGGAAAACCTGTAATATTGTCAATTTCTGTTTTTTTTTTATATTTAACATTTTTAATTATTCCTGTAATGCAAAGCTGAATTTTCAGCACAGTCTCAGTGTCACATGATCCTTCAGAAATCATTCTAATATGCTGATTTGATGCTCAACAAACATTTCTTATTAGCAATGTTGAAAACAGTTGCTTCATATTGTTGTTGAAACGAATTTATTTCGGGATTGACAGCATTTATTTGAAAGAGAAAGTCACTTTTCACTTTTGATCATTTGAATGCATCCTCAGTAAATGCAAGTATTAATTTCTTTAAAAAATAATAAATCTTACTGACCCCAAACTTTTGATGCATTGATGGAAACCCTTTATCAGCGTTTCATGTGCTAAAAAGAAAAATGCACACTTATTGGAAGTATTTTATCGAAGAATCTTTCTAATACCATATTGGATTCGTCCTCATTTAAGGGAAAGTTTTAGGAGGAGATATTTTATGTTATTTTCTCATTAAATCCCAGTCATATTTCAAAATACATAGTGCATCATCAGGCCCATCATAAATAAGGTTTGCTTTTATTACTGTGGACAGTAATACTTCAGAAACAAGGTACATATAAGATTATGAAATATAAAACTATCACACTGTTTTGAGACCAACATACAATAATGGTTGTTTGTTTTATGTCATTTTTATTTTGTTTAAAAAAAAGAATTCACCCCGTTTTCCACATGCATTTGTTCATCATTCAGCCGAGCTTTATTAAAGCATTTGATTTGAGTGTTTTAATGCCGTTTTCTTCAGTGTTGGAAGGTCTGCTGCTGCTGTCTGTTTAAAGCTGGAGAAAGCGCTACAGCTAATCAGCCGTCATCTTATTTGCACTGCAGACAGGTTGCTGTGTTATGTGGTTTACATTTGATGTCAAAAAGGTGAAGAATTTAAAAAAAGACAACTGTATTCTCTGCCTTCGCTGGAAAACTGATTATCAGCGGTACTCAATGAATTATGTTGCCATGTATTTTAAATAAACACAACAGACCAAATCCCGGCTGGCTGCTTTTGTGTGTCTGTATCTCTAATATTACACCAAATAATTCATGATTAGTTGCAAGGGATGATTTGTCATTTTATTTCAAAGCATTTTCGGATTGAGTTATCCTTTTGCAGGAGAAAATGAAACAAGTAGAAAATGAAGTGAAAAGAGGATAACTCATAAAAAATGTTCTGGGATACAACACCCTCTAAAGAGCTTCGAAACACCCAAACTAATAAATACAACTTAATATAACTAAAAACAACAGACACAGAAGAGATCAGCTGTAGGAAAAAATATATTACCAAAAACGACATAGAGAAAAAAAAAAATCTACAGAGATGAGATTTTTTGTGAGAGATTGTAGGTACACCGTCGTACGACAATGATGTACTATATACTGCAAAGTAAAAACATTGTCAAAATTATCCTTGTTCACACCGACCTGACTTTGTAAAGAAGAAATACTACCAGACTATAGCCTGGTCTCATCAGATATTAGTACATTTCATTTGTGCAGCAGAGAGTCTGGCATCATTCCATTAACAAGTGTTAAAGCTCCAGTATGTAACTCGTAGTTGGGCACAAAAGGCGCCGTTTCCAACAATAACAAGAGGCGAATGTATATGACGCAGTAACGAGCTGAATGATGGGACTTGCTGTCAAGCTGATGGATCTAATAATGTTTAAGGATAAGTGAAAACACTCATGTTTTTTAACATTATAGTGGTATGAAGCAGGTCGCGATTGCTAATAAGATTCATATATCACACGCGAGTCCTGCGGATATAAAGGAATAAAGGAAATTTCATCCTATTGAACTACACGCAAAGTGCTGGATTACTCACACGGGTCCAGTTTATTAGATGAATTAAACTTGTGAGGGAAACGCAGCGCTGTTCCACTTGGAATAATGCTACACTATCACACTAAACAGCATTTAAATGTGTGTTGAAAGTCATAATGTTATTCTACGTGTTACTGTAGTTGGTTTGCTATACGAACTAGCAGCTAGATCAACATAAGAATAGAACATACTGACCATATTCTAACATTTCATCATGTCAAGCTAACGTTATAACATTGATTTGTTTTATAATTTTGCTCACCTGTCCAATGAATAGGGATGGGAATTGATAAGAATTTAACGATTCCATATTCCATTATCGATATTGCTTATCGATCCGATTCCTTATCGATTCTCTTATCGATTCTCATTGGGTGAGGGAATAAGTACAAATTTGTTTGTTTGTTTGAACTTGCTTTAATATCTGATCAGAAGCACAGAGTATACACAAATTATGCAAAACTAACATCATAAAGTATGATATTTTTTAACTTTGAGCAATGATGGAACTATACTTGACTTTTCTTGGGAGCATATAAAACAAAACAGCTCCTTGGACAAAATGAAATGTAATATTGTAGTAGTTATAAACAAAGGTTTATTTTAGTTTAGATTAACATTTGAGGGCAGCAATTGTATTCATAATGTCAAAATACAACCGACGTGATGTTACTTGAAAGCATTATAGCCTACTATTCCTGCCAAACTTACAGATAGTAGTGTTATACAGTAAATCTTGGTGATGTTGCTGATCTGTGGACACTGGATAGTTCATTCATGGCACAATGTTTCTTCCTGGTTTCCACGTCAGCGCTGTTCTGATCCGTTAATAACGGAGAAATGTGAATGTTTCTCACTAGATCTCGCAGCGATGTTATTACTTCAGTGGCGAATTCAAATGTTTTCTTTACTGGATTTGCCGGTGTAGTAACAGTGCTGATGATGAAGATCGGCTTGCGCTGCTTTGGTCCAAACTGAATGACGGTCGTCATCCAAACAACCACACAATAACGAGTAGCTCAGTTTCGTTCCGTTTACGTTAAATTTGCCATTGATGTAGGGCAATGTTGTGGTCACGCCACACTATGAACGCGCTTGCCACGCGCGCGCGCCTACATTTGAATAACGAAATGTTGGTCGGCAGGAAAATGCCGCGTTCTGAATCAAAACAACATAGCGGTGTGTGTGATGCCATGACGCATTTACAACGAGCGGAACCGATAAGCGGAATCGTTAAGCAGGCAAGCTAACGGTTCCAAGGAAATCGATTCACTAGGCACCGGTTCTGAAGAAGAACCGGTTTTCAGTTCCCATCCCTACCAATGAAGCTGTAATGTCGTGACTCGTGAGTTCTGTCAAGTCCAAATTAGTCACGGACGCTGACGTAGCTCTCTTCGAGTGGAAGTCAGTCTCGGACGCTAGCTCTCGGCATCTCAAAAACATCATGCTGATATTGATCCTCATTCTAGTCTGCTTGCCATGGTCTGTGTTTGAACAAAACAAGAACTGGGTGCCGCTAGATGTTACTCACTATGCAGTTGTCCGCGTCTGTCGCCATGTTTACGTCATGGCTATGGCAATACGAGCGGAAACGAGGATAGCCGAGAATAGCCGAGGAAAGCGCGGATATTGCGTCATTTACAGGCGACATTTTTTTCCGGGACGGACACTTTTTAAAATTGGAATTTCTCTGAAATAAAAGAACTTTGGAGACTTTGGGGATATTGTAAGTACACAACTGTAGGAAATATATCACATCGTGCAAGTGATTTTTGGATATTTTATTACAAAATCCTTACATATTGGAGCTTTAAACTAGCGCACGAAATCAACGTCATCGTTCTCAGCCACTCCCTCTGTTCGCTGCATTGGGTCGGTAAAAAATTTACCGGAGAAAAACAAAGAATACACCACCAGAGGTAGTATTGAAGGAAAATGAAAATTGAGCGGAAGTACGTAGGAGGGCGGAGCTAGGCTAACGTGACTATAGACTGAACACGTAATATGCATGCGTCAGCGTTTTCACAATTTTACGTTTTTGCGGTACACGTAGACAATAACGCTATCGATTTCAAAAACTGGCACTTTGAATACCGTTTTCAAATGTCTGCGTTTTTAAGCCTTATAATGTAAATGAAAAGCTAAAACGCATAAACAGTTTCCGTTTTTAGTTGAAAACTGTGTTGTAAATACCCAATTGGAGTTAATCCTACAAATCATACAGCACAGCAGCTTTAAACCTCTTATACCAATGCAGCTGTGATCAATGAGGGCTCGAGCATTCTGATTGGTGCATGAGGAGTGGGTGGAGACTACAACAATCAGACATTCAGAGTGATGACCTGCCACAACTAGCCTGGGTTTCCCCATACTGCCTTTGCGCAGCGTGATTTTATTCACGCTGCTAGACAGTCTGGATACCATGGACCAAATTTTCGCCTCAGTGAGGGGACCAATCACAGAACAGGTAGGGAGCAGCAATACTGATGACGATCACTCTATGCGTCATATCGAAGCAGTTTGTTTATATCTATGGACCCAACATGGCAGCAGACGCGAAGTTACCTTTCGATGCAGCCTTAAATATTGTTCTAAGTAGTTTAGAACGCAAATTAATCTCTGACCCATCGTCTTCTTCCTCGTCTAACTTCTTTCACTCTACATACGTCATGTGGTACATATGGACATATACCACGTATATAACTTATAGGACGTGGTGGCAAAATCATACCATAAAGAGTCAGAAATTCAAGGCCCACGATGAGAGAAAAGACCAAATCATGATCTCTGATCATAAATGCTCTAAAGGATCGGCTTGGCCACGCACTACACACTACAAAGAAACTTTACCAAGTGCATTTTGAATATGGCCATTTGCCAGAGAAATGTTTGACCCTTACTAGACTGTAAAATCTCCCCTTAATGCTTTATCTGGTTTCACAGAGACTCCTGGATCAAAGAATAAGTACTACCTGTGTCAATAATTGCCTCCAAATGTTGGTATCTAAATATCAGTATCAGAGTAGACATGGAAGACTGAGAATAAACACAGCAATGTTATGACTGTTCAACCTCCTCTCGACTTGATCTTCCTCCTCCACACAAAGTTGCTTGTTCAGCTTGCTTCTACATCCAGAAAATTCTCTCCTCATTCAGGTCCCATTCCACCAGTTTTCCGCACACAAACTAGCTCCTCTATTGTGGATACAGTCCCTCTCAAAATACTAGCAATGCATGGATTGCAGTTCCTCAATATAGCTTGAAGAAACTCACGTTCTGTCATGGTTGGCATTAATCTCAAGCACAAAGCTCTATTCACTCTAAAAAATGCTGGGTTGTTTTAACCCAATCGTGGGTCAAATATAGACAAACCCAGCCATTGGGTTACATTTTTAAATTACATGTTTAACCCAATGTTTGAGTTTGTCCACATTTGACCCAAAATTGGGTTAAAACCCAGCATTTTTTAGAGTGTACTGATAATCCAAAGAATGAATGTTCTCATCCACTCCCTGTTTTCTTTCTCTGATCCTTCTATCCGCCTCCACCTCATGATCTTCAGGTAGGAAAACGGTCTTAAATTGAGTCTAGGTCTTAACGCATGCTTTCTCAGCTATCCACCAGTCCTCGGGCGAATATAGGCACAAATGACAATATCTCAGCTTACTCAAAGGTTGGACAGTGAGAATACAATAGGATCTTCTCCATCCAGACAACTGAATTTATGAAACTCAAGTTTTTGGGTGTTTTAAACTGAATGGATCGAGAATAGGTATCTGGCAGTGGAGTTAAAAGCCTTGCAGGTGTGAAGGTATCATCTCACCACTTGAGACAGTCCATAACTACACGTCCCAGATCCCAAATACTCTCCTCTAAGACCCTTTTCACCCTTGACACTCTTTCTTAGATTCTAAAATGATCGCTTCCTCTCTTTGTCTCAAGAAACTTTCACAGTCTTTGACTTGCACTTCTAAAGAACTGATTTTGTATCTAATTCAGGTATCCAGTTACTGGGTTTCAAACTTATCAAAATGGATGTTGTTTTTTCTTTACCTCACTCATTGTATTTTCCAAATTTGTAACTCTATTGGCCAAAACCATAGAGATAAGACTTTCATCCTCCTCTTCAGGAGGCGTTGGAGGTGGTAATTGAGTACTATCTTCAACCTCATTAGCCTCATCATCCTGCTCATGTTCTAAATAAAGACTACTCAATGATTGAATAAGATCTTGTATGGGCTCTCACACATCGTTAATTTTTCTGCACTATAATTAGGTTCTCTTTGATACTCACTCCCATCCTTGGCAGGATCATCCATTTGGAAATATTATGAGGAAGCTTACTTTTCAGGAGAGTAAACACCAAATGACGTATACCACTTTGGTGATACATAAATACACACTACTTTCACTCAACATTATGCAGAATGTCCCTGTTTGGGGCCGTTTAGTGTAACATACCATCTTAAATTTCAAAAGATAGAACGAAACCACTGTAAAGAGGTAGGGTACCATCCATTTAGCTTTTGCAGTGATTGATTATATTTAAATGCCAAACAAGTAACAACAAATGTATTCACCCTCCACAACAACACACTCAAATCAGTCAATGGTTTGCGTGATAGAAAAACCTGAGTTTCCAACGCTGTTTGTCATAAACGTCCATTGTTGTATGTTCCAAAGGTTTGATCCATTCCAAAGATGACAAACTCAGCCGATATAATCCATTGGTAGTTCCCAGTCAAACTTAGCACAAAACAGTCCAGAAGAGAAGCACAATTAGAACATAAGGCTTAAATGAATGGCAAAAAAAAATCTATTTCCCATCAAAAAGCCAAACCAAGGACAATGAGCTAGTACTCACATACTTACCTCTGCCTTAACTTCACTTCTTCTCTGCTATTGGCATCCTCACAACTGTGTACGCTGCCCCCTAGTGTAGCAGAAAAGCAATAGTAACAGTGAATTTAACCTAGAACAGTTACACACGAACACCTTAAAAGTGCATTGTGCAAGTCTCTGAGTTTTTGTAGAACTACGCCCCCTCTGGTGACAAGCGAAACTGCAACCAGAGGTGTGCACGCTCATGGACCGCACGCATATGCACGCTTGCACGAGCTGTTCATAACCAAAGGAGCATCAGCCGCACACATCTTTTGTTACAGTCATAATGTCTTCAGAGGGAATAAAGTTATAAATCTGCAAGTCATTTTAAATATATGAAAGGAAAGGCATTTGAGTAAATTACACATTTATGTGTGTGAGGGGGAAACGGGGTAGTAGAAAACTGTTTTTAGTTTCCATCCATCTCCATGTTGAACTCTTTTATGTGCTTACTGTATCCACTTATGATTCTATTATTATGGAAACATGTTCATGAACAATATACATTATTACTTTGTATAGGACCTGTTTGAGTCCTAGAGCCGACCGGAGATCTCTCCATTTGTTGAAAGCTTCCCGATGTTGACTCTCGTCTTATTCCGACGCCTGGCACTAGACAAATGTTTTATTTTCTTTGTCTTACGTGGAGTTTGCGTTGGGGTTTGGAATGAACTACAAGCCGTTCTCTTCGAATCCATCTTCTACTTTTGTCGAAAGTTGACTAAAGTTGTGTCGCTCGAGTTGTCTTCTCTGATACGGAGAATGGCGGCGAATACACAAACCTGCCAGACATAGCCAGGCGAGCGTGAACGCGCATGACGTCACGCCCAGTCTCAAACTCCGTCCCGAATCCCTCTTATTTATTTTACTGTACAGGATTATAGAGGCAATCGCAGTGATCAGAGAAGGGCTCATTCAGCCCATCAGGCAATTGTTTAAGCATGTATGGGTTAGAAAAACTGGTATTTTTAACGTGAAATGTTGCGCAATGCACCTTTAAATAAAGTGTAACCCCAATTTTGCCAAAGGTATTACACAAAACAAATAACAACAAGAAAAATAAATATACAATATAACACAAATAACAATATGGTCTGTCTCTATCACTCTGTCTCGCTAACGTTACAACAGGAAAATGTACATTTACACAAACAAATAAAAATAAATATACAATATAACAATCAATAATAGGTAAAAAATATATTTACTATATATATATATATATATATATATATTGATTCTGTGAATTCATTGCAATTTAACTGTTTGCAGTTCAGTATAATCACACACACACAAAAAAAATCACCACATAATTATTTGACTAGAGTCTAGTTTTATTATTATTTTTTTTTTAAACATAGAAATGTGTGTTAT
The DNA here is from genome assembly GCA_030378365.1 of Hybognathus amarus. Taxonomy (NCBI): domain Eukaryota; kingdom Metazoa; phylum Chordata; class Actinopteri; order Cypriniformes; family Leuciscidae; genus Hybognathus; species Hybognathus amarus. The sequence goes on from JAQIUQ010006169.1 coordinate 77,935, forward strand.
ATGTATAAATATAAATTGTGGCATAAATTACTTAATTTATTAATTTATTAAAAATGTTGAGCATAACCATAAACTAAACTAATTATCTGAGTGTCCAGAGCTAGAATTTAGACAAAGTTGAAGTTCTAAATATATATATATATATATCACTTGATGGAATTTTTTGTATCATTTCTGTACTTAATAATCAGGTTCTTTATTGACACAAAAGGTTATTTACAGTTGTAAAAAAAAATATTTAAATGTTCTTTACACTATAAAAAAAATGGTTCTTTTAAGAATTGTTCACTGACAGGTTATAGGGAACCTGAAATGTTTCTTCTAAAGCATCAGCATTTATTGTAAACCTAGTTTATAATTTCATTTGTGTTTTTTCATAGTTTTATAAAATGTTAAAATGCTAAAACTATATGTTAAAAACTATAAAATGTTTCCAGACTTTTGCACTGGTCGTATACATAATGCTTCCTGTTGGCAACAAGACGACGTCAAGCCAAAGCTTCATGCAAAGTGATTTCTATAGGACTGATCCTGCATTACGCCACTCCTTTGGTTTTATGGTGGGTTAATGATGCAGTAATCTTGTGCACAGACACACAGGTGATTTCCGCATGCATTCTTTCAGGAGTGGAGAGAGGTCAAAGTTTGAACAGCAGAGTTATAGTTCCACCAGTGTGAAGATGAAGGACCTGCTGAGCAGCTGTACTGTGAGTCTATTTCTAACTCTTACTAATGTGTTCAACTACTAACTTGATATCTGCTGGAGAAAATAATGAGAGTACATGTAAACAGGTGGTCAGTTTCGATAGTGGACGCTCTCGTTTAAAACACACTTCTGACTCATTCACATTTACATTCTCAAGAATTGCTTATTATTAACTAGAAGAGTAACGTTTTTCAAGGCTTTGCTGTTAACCTGAAAATATTCTCCTTAAAACTTCCACTAATAAGTTTTTAAAATCCTCAGGCCGATTGATTAGAGGCAATTCCAGAGATGTTAGTGGTTGCTGAGGGAGTTTCCTGTCTGGTTGCTAGGGTGTTTTGGTTCAAAGTGATTTGCCAGGATGTTGCTAAGCAGTTACTGTGTGGTTGCTAGGGCATTGCTGTTCTCTTGAACATTGGTAGATTTTTGGTAATTAAAAAAAAAAACTAAAATGAAATGAAATTTAAATGTTCAATGAAAAGCATAACGTAAATGAAAAATAAAAAATGTTGCCAACTAACTGAAATAAGATAAGTCTGTGTAAGTAATAAAATTATTCAAACTTAAATAAAATTAAAATAAATGTTTAAAAATAAAAATATTTTTTTAAGAAATAAGAAAAACAAACTTTAACACTTAAAAACTCATTTTAAGAATGACAGACATATAGATACAAGAATGGATGGATGAATAGATCTTGTGGTTTACTGCTTCATTAAACTGTATGGTTTGTTTTAGTATAATCTGCTATATCAGGACCTGAAAGAGAATCTCTAAGAATGGCGAGTATTTCTGCAAAGAGCTCTTGGCCGTGTTTCAGCAAAGGTAACATACAAACTCTGCTCTCTTCTAACTTCTCCTTTATTGTAGTACTTGACCTCTATGACTAGATCACATTAAAGATACTCGGCTTTCCATTCTCAGGAGAAGAAAATGAAATGGAAAATAATATAATAGTTCTCCTGAAAATGTGCTTAAAAAATGTTCAGGGCAGAATCTCAAAGACCCTCAGCTGGACCAATAAAACTGAAGTGACACACTTTCCTCTGAATTTAGATCTGAACTGGAGATCAACTATTCAAAAGGACTTCAGAAAATCGCAGGGAAACTCCTTAAAGTGTTCGAAAGAGATGAGCGACAAGTGAGTGAGCACGTTTCCATCAAACCCGGAGTTACTGGGATTTAGGAATCACTTCACATGAATAGAAACAGAGCGGTTTGCATTTCTAATGTCCAAATGATTTGTGCGATTTTCATAAATTAAAACATGTAAACTAAGTTAAATCTAAAATAAAAAGATGTATATATATATATATATATATATATATATATATATATATATATATATATATATATATATATATATATATATATATGTGTGTGTGTGTGTGTGTGTGTGTGTGTGTGTGTGTTTGATTTACATATACAGTATACCGGTATATGTTTAAAAAAATACAACATAAATGAAATAATTTTAGCAACAAATATTACAGGATGAAAGCTAGATACAATAAAATAAAACACTATTTAAAATATATATATATATATATATATATATATATATATATATATATATATATATATATATATATATATATATATATATATATATATCAGGGGCGTATGAGCAATTATGAACCTGGGGGGGACATTAAATGCCCGGGAAATTTTTTGAAAAATAAACCATTAAATGACACTTTCTGGAGAGTTTTGTGCAAATAAATGGAGAAATTGAGGCTTACATGTGAAAAACGGCAAGGTTAAGAGCAAATACTTTGCATTGTTGTAGTATCAACATGTATTAGGGCATTTAGCATTTACATTACTGTTAATCAGTCATGTACTGATTAACTCAAATAAATTGTTGATTTGATTTCCATTAACTATAAAATACTAAAAATAAAATCAATCTATCCCTTGTGGAAAGGTTGCTTGGTAGATAAAAGTAGGTCTAGCAATTATATTTCAAGATTTTCACACAGATCAAACACAAATATGCTGACTGAATAGATAACGTTAGCTAGTTTATTTTGAGAAGCCAGCTAGCAGGTCGCTTGGCAGTTTGCTGATAATCCGGTGTCTGAAGTAAAATTCTCAAAACATCTCCAGAAAACAATACCAACCAATTCTTGGTTATTTAATTTTGGTTTAGTCTTATTTTCCTTACCTTATCATTCAAGGCCAGGGCACCTTTGTACATTCCTGGAACTTTTGCGCGCCTCCACATCCCGTGCAAGATACTACCGGTCTCCCAGGAACATGTTGATGCGTACGTTTATCCACGTCAACTAGATGCGCATGCGCGAGCGGTGCGCGATGCCGCGATAATGGTCGGCTGACGAAATAAACAGCTGAAGAATACCGGCCGTTTTTAAAAAATTAATTATTATGTATTTGAAAGTTGCAGAATGGATTAATCGGGAGACTCCAAAATTGGCAGAGATAGGCAGGCAATGCAAAACAAAATCCTACATTGGGAAATAGTGGGGGGACAAAACTTAGATTTTGAAATGTGTGTGTGTGGGGGGGGCGGGGGGCATGTATACATGTCCCCCCCCCAAGTTAAATGGCTCCTACGCCCCTGATATATATATATATATATGTGTGTATATATATATATATATATATATATATATATATATATATATATATATATATATATATATATATATATTAAAAAGAAAATGTATAGGGGCGGTTTCCTAGACAGAGATTAAAGAAGTAACGTTAGTTCACTTTCAAAAAAAACTTTTGCTGATAATTTACTCACCCCCATGTCATCCAAGATATCCATGTCATTCTTTCTTCAGTCGAAAGAAATTAAGGTTTTTGATGAATTCCAGGATTTTTCTCCATATAATGGACTTTACTGGTAACCAAATGGTTCAAGGTCCAAAAGACACTTTCAGTACAAACTGCAAACTGTTCAAAGGGCTTTAAACGATTCAAATTCATTCATTCATTTAAACTAAATCTTTTCCCTGAGTCAACTCGTTCATTTCGTTCGTTGAAAGAACCAAATGACACGAAAAGATACGTTAATTTTTATGAACAAGTTCGAACAGGAGAGTCACGATAATCTTTTCTATATTAAGGCCTACTGTTGTTTTAATTTAAACCCTGTCCAGGAAACGCCCCATAGTTTATGAATTGTTGCTGTTCACGTCAATTGTAGACTTGTTTGCAGTGTAATGTTGACTGCATCAGCAGTGCAGGTTCATATCTGATGCTCATTGACAGTTTTTCCTCTTCAAAGCTCCACATATCGTGCGTGGTCCTTCATATCAGATGAAATGTACGCCTCGGCAGATGCTCACCGGTATGACACTACACTGGATGAGTACGCTCTTTTTATTATTCATGTCATTGCTGTTGTGTATTTATGGGCTTATTCTTTCAGCATACTGGGAAATGCTCTCAACCAAGATGTTATTCAGAAAATCCGTCAAATCCTAGATGAACACGGCAAAAGAAAAAGACCGGTATAGCACTTCATGATTATGCAACATATACAGTACATTGGGATTTACAGCAGCATGTTTACATTAAGTCTTGTTTGTACACAGCTTGACAATGCCGTTGAAAAGTCAGGAAAGCTTGTTCTTACAAACTGGAGTGAGCAAATTAAGGTCAGAAAATACTGTTTTCTAATTCTGAGGTATCAAATCAAATGAACCCGATATTAAAAAAGGAATTCAGAAGCAGTTTTGCCACGAGGAGAATAAGTTTTGAACAGAGATGTCTATTTCTACAGCTGAAGAAGAAGCTGATCGGGTTTAACTCGAGAACATGAAGCTCTCTTCAGCTTTGCGGAGAAAAATAAGCAAATCAGTACAGAGAAAGAAAAGCAGAAGGTATTTGTGGTTGTTCATTGACGGGAAAAAACAACATAATTTTTACGGTAAAAAACTACAGCTGTGGATGCCAGAACTTTACCGTCAAAAATACGGTAGTGTTATTGGTTTTACAGACTTAACCAACCCGATCTCACAGGAAATTCGTACAATTTTTTTACGAGATGGCTAATTCGTAACAATTCGTATGACCTCACTCGTACGATTTTTGCTAAATCGTACATATTTTACGAATTGGCCAAATCATATGAATTCGTATGAATGACCTACCCCTGACCCCGCCCCTAAACCTACCCATCACGTGGGTTAAGCAAATTGTACGAATTCGATTACGAGTGTAGTCGTACGATTAGTCGTTAATTAGTCGTAAACGTAGACTTAAATTAAAATTACAGTAATAGACCGATTCATTATCTGACATAATGTGAATTTACCAACCCATTGAAGTATTTATATCGGTTTTGTACCATTTTATACACTGACAACCAACAATCATCACAGTAGAGATAAGAGTCACATGATCAATCAAAGATCATCATAAGCAGCTCTTCCATAAGAAGGTTAATATTTATATAAAGAAGCTGAAAAGTGTCATTCACACAAACATTAAACATAATGGAATGACACACATGAAATAAAAAATGCAATAAACATTAATTTAACAAATTTACTAATGTACAAAAATTCATAAAATGTGAAGCGTCACACAGGGAATTGTGGGAATGTCAATTTATGATTTTTCACTGTAAATTATACAATGAGTTGTTCTTTTTCACTTTCAAAAACTGTAAATTTAACGATGTTTTACAGTAAAATTACATTAAATGTACCATGAGCTCTATCACAGTTATTTACTGTATAAAGTATGTAAACTTTCTGTTAACCGATAAACAGTTTCGCACTGTAACATTTTTAGTCTTTTACCGTTAAAATTATGATAATTTTTTTTACAGTGGTGATATAATGCCATTCGTTTTTGTCCAGATGTTTAACAGATTGACTAAATCAGCAGAGCTTCAGGCCAGAGTTGATGAGGAATACTTCAACACCAACATGGAGGGCCACCACATCCGTTTGAGGCTGGAGAACACACTGAAGACCTGCTACCAGGTTCAGGCTGTTTTCAATCTAGATATTTAAATTCTCTTTTAGCTAATGCATTTTGACTGATTCAGTGCTGCATTTCAGATCGTCCAGGAGCTCGAGAAGCAGAGAATAGAGACTCTATCCGACACCCTAAACAAGTACAGCCTCTTCATGAATGTATACGCACAGACCGTCATTTCACGTGAGCACTGTCTTTCAATTCAGGAGTGTGAATTTGAATTCAAATGGCCACAAACTGTACTTTAAAAAAAATGTAATTTACTTTTGCCATAAAAGTATACAGTATGCGAGACCTCAAAATTAGGGCTGTCAACCGATTAATCGATGATTAATCGCATCCAAAATATAAGTTTGGTTTACATAATATATGTGGGTGCACTGTGTATAATTATTTTATATATAATATATATAAATACACACACATGCTTGTATATATTTAAGAAATATTTTCATGTATATACTGTATATAGATTTATATTTAATTTATACTATATATAAATATAAATAATTTATATATATATTATATATAAATATTTATGTATAAATATATATATATTTTTCTTAAATATACATGCATGTGCGTGTGTGTGTATATATATATATATATATATATATATATATATATATATACACACAAAATAATTATACACAATGCACCCACATATATTATGTAAACACAAACTTTTATTTTGGATGGCGATTAATCGCGATTAATCATTTGACAGCCCTAAACAAAATGTCAACAATTACACTACAATGACTATATACTTCAGTATTTTGTTTAAAATTGTTTTAATTATTTAATATTTAGACAAATTTAAAGACTTGCAGTAAATTAACCTGCTTCCGTTCCATGGTGTTAAATCAGTTAAAAGTTCATTCCAGATATAATGCAAATATATGTAAAAAAATAATTGGTCACACTTTACAATAAGGTTTCAAATCGTTAACTTGAACAATGAAAAATACTTAAAAATCATTTAGAATGTCAATTAATGCATACATTATCTAATGTGATCCTTGTTTTCGAATTTTCATTGAAGTAGTTAAACTGACTTTTATTTTTTGGTGGCAGAGTCACAAACAGATCGAACAGGCCGTACGGAGGGTTGATGTGGAGAAGACATTCAATCACTGGTCGAGAGATGTTGGCGGTGCAGCGGACGAGAACAAAGCTGAATTTCTCTTGGCTGACTACTTCGTAAGTCTTTGAGTTTATAGCACACATTCATGTGGAAGGAATTTTTAATGAAATGGGTTGTTTGTGTGTGTGTGTGTGTGTGTAGGAGGAAGAAGGAAAAACAGTGATGGGAAAAGACAGAAGGAAAGATGGCATCAGGACCAAGCTTCAGCGTCTAGGAGGACTGCATCACAAAAGCTAAAAGCGACAGAGAAGGTCTGGATCTTGTAGGCTGGGATTTATTTATTTATTTTTTAGTCTAAAGGGGGCTTAACAGTTCAGAGGGGGTGCTAAAATATTTAAAAAGTGTCCTTCAATATCCAGGATTTCATTTATTTAATTTTCCATTTTACCTTAGAACTATAAACTCACATTGTAAAGTGAACAGTTATTAAGCACGTTTTCAATTTCTTTATTATCAGCGTATCAGGTCTTTGAATCAATAACGGTTTACTGAAACCTGCCGGCTGACATTCCCAACACTGAGCAGAAGAGATAATGAGTGCTTTAAATCTGCAGTGAGTGAACCAATGCCGTTTGTGCTTTTTGTGCGTCGGTGAATCTGATACGATGTAGTGTTTACATGAACGCTAAACAAGTGATCGGTTGATGTGCGTTTTAACATTGCTAAGAAAATTCCGGAGACTCACTAGTAGCCTAGACTTGTTGTTTAACTACTGCGCTCTGTTACCGATAGGCGTGGCCTCCTAGGGCAGCGAAGCAAGTGCATTCTGGGAGTTGTTGTCTTTCATACACATTCGCCAAAAATACATTTTCTGGCTTTTCTTAATATTCGAAAGTTCCAGATTCAAAAATAATTCTAAATCTTCTACATAAATGATACATTTTAAATACACAGTCATCTTTCCAGAGGTGAAGTATCCCTTTAATTAGGAACGCTGCTAATGTGCACTGTACCCGAGAGTGGGCTAATTGATGGCTCCCTTTAAGACTTATTAAATCTTATTTTAGGTTTTATATGACTTTTTTCTGTCCCTCCATTGACAGCTACAGAAACTTTGACAGCTTCAAAAAGCTACATAGAGAGATTGTAAAACTAATCCATATTAATTGAGGATTAATTGCTTTATATTGCTTTATATGGTGAACAGATTTTAATTTAGGCTTTAAATCACATATAAACAGCGAACATAAACAGAAGCTCAACCGAACGTGCTTGACACACAAGAATGAACCTCGTTGGTTCTTGCGAAAACTCAAACGAGCAGCGAAACACAAGAATGAACCTCATTGGTTTTTGACAAGCTCCTACTTTAGAAGAGGACATCGGAGATTTTTTTTTTTTTATAAGTGTAATATGAGCCCTTTAAAGAGAACTGGTTTATTCCATAGAGATCTTATTAGGTGGTTCTGTCCTGTTATATTGTTCACATTATATTACATCTAGCTCAGACGCTGACACAAATCTGGTTTTCAGGTTTTAGAGAAAATGGTTAAAGTAAACACAGAACAACCAAACTTCTCAAATAAAAAAAACCTGGAGGAAACAGAAATGTTACTGGACGAGGTGAGATGTTACATTTCATTCCAATGTTTAGCTAAATTTTAAGTATTTACTTTACTTTTCAAAAATCAGGTTAAAATGAAATTTTCATTCAGACTTTTTGACCCCACTGTGTTATTATTACTGTAATATTTTATCAAATATGTGGTATTCAATTTAACAAACCAAACACTGACTGATCCCTCTTTCAAGATAGGCCATTCTCAAACTGGACCTTTTCAGGCGACGCACTGCAAACTGACTCACAGTCTGGCGGAGTTAGAGGGAAAACCCAAATCAAGACATCGATTCAGTGACAGCATCACTAAATGGAAAGAAAGGGTGAGTTTTACACATCCTACCCTGAAAACCAACCATTCAGCTCTAGAAGCATTATTTCGCTTGTTGAAATTAAATTGATGCTAATGATGCACTATGTAACTTTTGGTCCTCCAGCGGTTAAAAAACCAAACTGCAGAAGAATATTGTTTTGGTAGTGTTTTGCATTGAATTTTTTTTTCTTATAACTTAAAGAAATTATTCTATTATGGAAGCCCTGAACTGCAACCTAAAAAAAAATTGGTAAAAAAAAAAAATCTAGCATTTCGCGATTTGAAGCGTCGAAAACATTCTAGAGATTAAAGCTGAAACATTTCTAGATTAAAGTAAAAAAAAATTAAGATTAAAGCTGAAACATTTCTAGATTAAAGTAAAAAAAAAATGAAGATTAAAGTTGAAACATTTCAGAGAATTAAAGTAGAAAATTTTCAGAGATTTAAAGTAAAAATTTTTTTCAAAGATTAAAGTCGAAATATTACAAGATTAAAGTTGAAAAATTTAGGAGATTAAAGCTGGAAAAATTTAGAGATAAAAGTAAAAAAAATTGAGAATTAAATTACAAAAAAAATTTAGATTAAAGTACAAACATTTCGAGATTAAATTCAAAACATTTCAAGAATAAAGTTCGAAACATTTAGAGATTTGAATTCGAAAAATTTAGAGAAGACGAGAGTATGAGAATAGTCTTCCATAGAAGCTGCAGCGTGTGTTCTTGCCATTGTCTCACATTGCCGCATAGAGAGTTTCACACTGTGTGTGTGTGTATGTGTTTTGTTTCAGTAAAGGAAATTCAACAGGTGCCAATCTACCAGCAATAGGCTACCATCATAGAACGTTATAAAATATACTGCGCCGGAATAGACTTTAGCCTACAGGAAAACCAACCCCGGAAAACACTTTTCTGCCTGAATGGAGATACTCCATTGAAAATAAATTCCAGCACAGCGCTACAACTACAATGTAATAACTCTCACAATAGATAATGCTTTACAATGAACTCTGTTAGAGAGCTACATATGGCAATTTATCTGTCAAATAAAATGCAACTCACCTGTTGAGTGAAAAAAACGCCATCATCTCTCTGATTTGTCATGACTGGAGCAACTTTTTCTCTATTTCTGGAAACATAATGAGACAAGCACTGGAGAGTGACACAAGTACACAATTTCCAGAGAAACCCATTCTGTCAGGTCTAAAATAAAAACACTTACAATAGACTTACCATTGGGAATCTGGGTAAGACAAAAACACATTTTGGAAGAAAGATTGACGATGTAGTGACTCTTTTTGTATATTTTAATCAAAAATAAGTTAAATGAAAATAACCTATAACCTCTACATATATATATATATATATATATATATATATATATATATATAGAGAGAGGGAGAGAGAGGTTATAGGTTATATTTTCATTTAACTATTTTTGTTCAAAATAAACAAAAAGAGTCAGCTACATCGATAAATCTTTCTTTCATATACATACAGTATATAAAAAGTTTTAGTTAGTTGCCAGGAAACTTTGTCAAATTTTCATTTAGTTTAACTTAATGTACTAATTAAAATAACTAAAACTGAAAAATAAATACTACATAGATAAAAAAACACTTATAAAAATGACAAAAAACTACATAATGACTAAAACTTGACCTGAAATTAAAATGACTTTCAAAATATTAAATTATAAAAAGATCTCAATGATAATAAAATACCACTGAATTTGAGTAAAACTATTATTAGCATGCATTTTAAATGCATATTCTGTGTAGGTACTAGGGGGGTGCATAAATAGAATAGAAATAAAAAAAAATCAAATATGGTTGAATTTTGTTTTATAGATCTATCTATCTATCTATCTATCTATCTATCTATCTATCTATCTATCTATCTATCTATCTATCTATCTATCTATCTATCTATCTATTTATCTATCTATCTATCTATCTCTATATATATATAGATAGACAGATGAAACAACAGAACAACAGACAGACAGATAGATAGATCCATACTGTATGTTTTATGAGTTTTTTTAAATTCTATGGGATTTTGCTCCAGGACTGTGAGCACAGCGTAGTGCAGCTTTCCCGACCTATGAGGATCAGAAAGACTCCGTTCAGATCCCGTCAGTCCATGAGGACCAATAAGAGTACGCTGACCAACCAAAGGCCTGATAGGACAAGCAAAGAGCCCTCGAATGAAACGACCAAAGTCGATGATCAACAGAGTGGTCCGGTTAATGGATGCGCGGACTGAATGCGAAGAGGATAAAGGTGAACAGCGAGCCACATGTGTTTATCTTCACTTCCATTCAAGGATTTTCTTAACACACAAACTGATTTATTAAACAGGTGCAGAATTCTGCTCAGTCGGCAGATGCAAGGCTTTATACAGCTTTACATCCGAAAGAGAGGACGAGTTAAACATTACTGAAGGTAATATGGCAGTTCATCTTAATACATCATCCCTCAGCACCTGCTTTCTGTTGACTCTCCCTCTTCAATCTGGCAGGAGACGTACTGGATATCTTTCAGAAGGACGACACGGGCTGGTGGTTCGGTGAGCTGAACGGACAGAGAGGACATTTCCCTTCCACGTACGTCGAAGAGCTGCCCGTTTTTACTGCCATGAAGTCATCTGAAGCTTAGCTTTAAAAGAGCATGTGAAAGAAAAAGGTCACTGACCTCAGTGCCACTGAATTATGATTCATTCATACTGTACAGTTAAACACACTTTAAAATAATTATTTTCACATGAACTTTCCATGTGATTACAGGAAAAAGGACTTTTGAAAATCATTCAGATGAATAATTTCAACTCCAAAGAACGATTTACTTACAAATCATACATTACTACAGCTTGTGTGTAGTGTTACGGTGCACAAAAGCGATATCTAGCCGAGTAAATATTTTAGAGCAAAGTATAAAATGTAATATATTAAAATATATTTGCTACAAAAATTCCTATTAAGTCCGGAAAGACTTTTGTAGGGCTGTGCAAAGATTAATTGCAATTAATTCGTATCCAAAATAGAAGTCTGTGTATACATAATATATTTGTGTGTGTCGTATATAATTATTTTGTATATATAAATACACACACATGCATATATATATATATTTAAGAAAATGTATTATTCATATATCAAATATTTCTATATAAAGTAGATTATGTATTTATATATATATATATATATATATATATATATATATATATATATAATTTACATGCAAATAATTCTTAAATATATACATGCATGCATATGTACTTATATATACAAAATAATTATACACAGCGCACACACACATCTATGTAAACAAAAACTTTAATTTTGGATGAGATTAATCGCAATTAATCTTTGCACAGCCCTACTTTTATATAATATTTATATATATATATATATATATATATATATATATATATATATATTCTTATAAAAGGTCATATTTTAAGGTTTTTCATGACCATGGGAAGCCTATCAATGAAATAAAAGTGTGTGGATATAAAACATTTGATCAAAATCTATTGAATTGTGAAAAAAAATATAGATTCTTCTTGTCACTATAGTATAAAACTAAATTAAGACATTTCAAATCACTTTTTTAAAACATATGTTATGTTTATTGCTAAAATTACAAATTAATAAATGAATGTACAAAAAATGTAAAGGTAAATAAAAGCTCAATATGCTTAGTAATGATATCTACAATTATGGTGTATGGGTTAACTGCTTTAAATGGATATGAAATGAACAGTTAGCTTCGAGATTCATGGGTCAGGCCATCTTTGCACCACTGTGAAGCGCCACAAACTCTCTCCGACGTTAGCAAGAGGAAGGCGGAGAAGTTGTTGGTCTCCTGCAGTCTGCGTTCTAGATGTGCCATTTTCTCCAGTGGAGGGTCACAAGAGATGACTGAGGGGGAATATAATCACATTATTCAGTGCTTAGTTTTGTCAGTCATACACACATTATACAATGTTTAAAAAGATAGGACTCAGTAGGATAAAAAATAAATAAATATATATATATATATATATATAATGATCTTTTACTCAGCAAGGATATAAAATTGAACAAAATTGACAGTAAAGACATTTACATTTACAATGTTAAAAAAGATTTAGATTTAAAATTTGGTTGCTACTAAAATATTAAGCAACAACCGTTTTCAACATTGATAATAATAATAAATGTTTCTTGAGCAAGCAAATCAGAATAATGATTTCTAAAGGATCATGTGACACTGAAGATTGGAATAAATTACATTACAGTTTTCAGTGTGTTTTTCATCTAATAAATGCAGCCTTGGTGAGCATTAGAGACCTTTTTCAAAAACTTTCTTTTAAAACCATAAATGTAAAAGTATACATTTTTATTTATGCAATAATGGGTTACAACAGTCCTTAAAATCCTTGAAGGTTTGTAAATCTGAAAAAAATAAGTAAATTCAAGGCCCTGGAAAGTTTTTGAAAATAAACTTATATAGATAAATGGCCTTGAATGTGCTTAGAATTTATTTTGCGCAAAACATTTTCTGAAAAAAAAAAAAAATCAATATTCCCTCCGGTTCCGCTAATGTGTTATTTCGCCAACACTTTGCGGCCTATGCATACTAGCTTTCTTCATTTACGTTAGTTACGCACATTTACGTGTTAGTTGTGTTTCCTGCGTGAGGTACTTTGTGTTGTACAATGCTATGACGTTCACGTGCGCACAAAACTACTACCATGGTATCCCAATGTTTGTTATTGAACACATTAAGTTCTTGAATTGAGAGTATTGGACCTGGAAAGGCCTTGAAAGGTCCTTGAATGTAAAGATAACCAAGGTGTGGGAACCCTGAATAATATTTTACCAGTATAAACCAATGCTGGGACCTAATCACATCCAAGAGGAAAATTAGGTTTAATTTAACCAAAAAAAAATAAATAAAAAAAAAATAATCAAGGATGAAAAACAGATCAGAAGATAAATACTTACTGTGGTAAACGCCCTCTGCATCAAGCTGGAGGAGGAACGTGTGGACCATGTCTGGATCTTTACGACTGATGTTCCTGAAGACAAACTGCAGCTTCTCACCTTCAAATCAACAGATGTTGGTTATACACCATCACAACTTGCATCTCCAAGTATGAGACAATTATAAAAATGCTTACATTTTCTCACAAATTATAGATTCAACAACACAAATTTGAGTGAAAAAGCTCAATTAAAGATGAAAATTTTTCATTAGCCATCTAGAAAGAGTTAAATGTTTTTCAAAATCTTAAAACTTTGTTTATTTCCAGGTTTGATTCAGACTTTTAAACCTCAATCTATTTGAATGATATATTTAACACATGATGAAAGAAAACTTCAGACTTCAGTCATATGCTATAGTTTAGCACAAAGACTTTACCTTGGATTTTTCTGATCTCAAGACTGAGGTGTTTCTGAAAGACGTCTTTACACTTGTTCAGCTTCTTCAGTCTGTCCTTGTTGGCTTTGTTTTGGGACTGAATCACTATAAAACAAGCATTAAGGACATCAGCAAAAGTAAACCTTTATCTGTTGTGACTATCCCGTGCAGTAAATTAAGACTTCTTATGAAAATATTTATGAACAAATAAAACTCGTATCTATTTGTTTTATTGGGCATACAACATGCATTTCATTCAATTATATTCTTAGTAAATGATTCGCAAAAGAATCGGTGTTTCTGTGCAATAATTTGGTAGAATGTTTCAGAAAGTGTTCATGAATCCCTCATCTTTAAAGGCATAGTTCACTTTGAAATAAATTGTTGGTATGTTTTAGTTTACCTCAAGGGCATCCAAGATGTAGGTGTCTTTGTTTCCACAGTATTTTTAAATTTGATATTTTTAGGTCAAACCGTTCTTGTCTGAGTCATTTAATGGAGGTCTATGGTCACCACCTTCAAAGAGCATGCACAGAGAAGTCCAAATTAAACATGATTTAATGACTCATAAATGTAAGTACACATTGATGGCCTAAGACACGAAAACGAGCGGTTTGTGTGAGAAAACAAACAGTATTTATATAGTTTTTACCTCTTGTAACCACAGCCACGTCCAAGTGATCTGAGTGCGCGGGCGCTTCGGTCTAGAAAGCGCCGGAAGTAATCTCTTGCGCGTGTACGTCACTCATTGTTTATACAGATTTCGGAAGAGTTACCTTTCACTGTGAAGATCTGAACATATTTAGATATATAGGAAATTGCAATGGAAGACGATTTCGATATATATCAACAGACAACGTTGATTTTTTTCCGCAACAGTGCAAGAGATCACTTCCGACGCTGGCACAGACTGAAGCGCCCACGCCCTCAGATCACTTGGACATGGCTGTGGTTACAAGAGGTAAAAAAAATATAATTACTGTTTGTTTTCTCACATTAACCGCTCGTTTCGTGTCTTGGGCCATCAATGTTACATTTATGAGTCATTAAATCATTTTTAATTAGGACTTAGACTCTGTGCATGCTCTTTGAGGTGGTGACCATAGACCTGCATTATATGACTGACAAACAAGAACGGTTTGACCTAAAAATATCAAAATTGAAAATACTGTGGAAACAAAGACATCTTGGATGCCCTTGAGGTAAGATAAAACATCAAAAATTAATTTCAAAGTGAACTATCCCTTTAACGGATAACTATCTCTCCACCTCCTTTATTTTAAGAGTAAACCATTAAGACACACCATGCCAACAGTCAGACACCAGGCAATGCCAGGTTGTTTTTAAGCGTCACTCAGCTTAGGTTTTTTCAGGGTAAATCGGCATCGGGCCGTCTGTGAATAAGTGAACTTTGGCTGTTCAGCTTAGAGAACGAGAATAAAAGTGAAAGTGATGAAAGTGGGCAAATAAGTCAAGATGGTACAGACAGAAAGCAGTTATAATTTTAAGTTATCTTACCTGAGGATTTGAATGCACAAATATTTTCATAATAACATAAGCCGACTAGAATGAAAAAAAAAGTGATCGGCGTGATTGACATTCAAAATGTTAAGCAAGCGCTGCCGTGTTTATTGTTTGTGTATCTGCAGTCCTAGTTTTTGAATGACGAAAATAGACTATTGATACCTGCCGATATAGACTGATATTAACGTACACGCAGACGAACAACGCATGTGCTAGTTGACAGCCGCTTTATTCCGGTTATCAAGCGCAGTTTTTTGGCCGAGACGCGAGCGACCGCTAGTTCTTTGACGTTGGCTTGGTGTATCCCGGGTTTTCAACATAAAGGCTATGATAATGCATGAGAGGAAAGAGAGGCCTACACACAATCCCTGTTTCTGGCCTGATCCTTCTTGAGCTTGTCAATTCTCTGAAATAAGAGTGCTTTGTGATGCTCCTTGTCTTCAATCTCGGACACAACCTCAAGCTGTTCAGCACTCTTTTCTTTCAGTACAGATGTTTTCTCCTTTAAATCTTAAAAAAAAAAAATATAGAAACATAATAGTGGTCATTCAACTGCTTATTGCAGATGGCATGTACTGTATATTAAAGTGTCAAACTATTGTGCCAGTCTTACCTTGTTTGTAAGCATGTATCATGTCAAACATGGTTTCATCCTCCTTGCATTTCTTAAAGCAAGTATCTGTAGGAGAAAATAAATAAAAATCAACATTTATCAAACATAAATATTTGATGTGCAAATGCTTAGTTTTATGATCAAAGATTTGTAATTAATAATGAACAAAACATATAATGCAATGATAACGGAGCACATGGATGAGTCTGTTTGTTTCACACATTTTAAGGAATTTTTTCATAAAAATGATGCATGTATAATCAAATAAACCTAAGTTGTTCACTAACTTTGTGAAATATTAAAACGTTTCAATAGTTATTCTTATGTTTACTATTAAAGATTTCACAGCAAAGAGAAACATGAACCACAACCAGAAGGTGTATGTTTTACAATTATACTAAACGGCCTTTTAGTAGCTAAAAAAGCATAAACTGTCACTCAGACACAGAATGCATGTAGTAGATTGCGTGCAACAGGTTTTAGATCATGTTGGTAATTTAGAGGCCTTCGTGTATAAAATATGATATAGTATGCTTTAAGGTTAAAACCAACCAAATTGACCCTTTTAATGCATGTTCTTGTTCAGGTTTCATCCGTGCTTTTATTCCAAATGTTGAATTGTGAATATCATTTTTTTAATTCTGTGAATCAGTTTTCACAGAATTGTCCATTAAACATCCATAAATACAGACATTGCTGCCTGGTTTCAGTTACATTAGCACATTTAAGTAGCTTTTAAACATGCCTGAAAGCAAAACATTACTGGTGTGCATCTTGAGACAAAACAGTGGCCAGCCAGTGACATATTTTAACCCTAAAACCGTATTCTGGACAAATGTGGGCAAAATAGTTTTGATTTATTTTTTTAAAATACTTCCCTTTATTTAAGCGGTACAAGACTTGGCTACTTTCCCCACGTTTGCCTCCTAGAACACAGGATTTTTTTGATTTTTTTTTGACTCAGTTCTAATGTTAAGTGGTTAAAAAAAAAAATAAAACTCCTTAATCTTGAATTTGGGTCGAAAATGTGCACCCATAGAAATGAATGGGAAAAACTGTAATTTAGAGCATTCTAAAATAAGCCAAAATAAGACACCAGGTGACAGCAAAGTCACTTCATCTTTATGTTTTAGCTCTACGAACTTATTGGAATGATATTTTAATGTAGTTAAAAAATAATAATAAAACTACATAGTAATTAATTTACATAGAAATAATTTACATAGAAATTATGGTACTTTTTGAAGTAAATAAATTCAAAAATACCCCCAAACTAAAATAAAAACCATAAATGGATATACAAAACTTTATCAAAGACAGTGATATAACATTTACAATAAATAAAAAATTAGGATCACACCTGCGTCTACAAATACAGTGTGAGGGCTACGATATGTCAGTGCAAGTTGCTTTCAGTTAAAACAGCTCAAACATGCAGTTTAGTCTGTCACAATATATATATTTTTCGCCTTACCACCTAGCCTCCTTGTAATGTAGATGGATCAAAGTGCGATATAATTAATGTCTATACACTTAAAGTCAGTGCACATCTAAACTTAAACCATGGCAACCCAAAAACAATCGTGTGGATCTCTCACCCAAAACAGACTTCATGTACTGCCTGTGAACCTGACAGAGCTCCGCAGACCTGTCATTGAGCACCTCTGCCATGGCCTGATCCAGAAGTTTGGTCCTGATCTCCTCCAGTCGGCTGTTGAACTGCTCCACTACATTATAGTCTCTGATAGACGCCATGCTGAGCTGCGAAATCATCCAAACAACACAAACACAATGACGGTTACAAGTAACGTTACCACCGCAGTGTGCTCACATTCAGGGCATGTTTATTCCATACGACATACTGTCAGTCTAACGTTACTTTATTCTAGTATCACAATATAATCATTCTATACAATATCAAATTAGCAAACAATAATCAATATATAACACTTTAGTACGATATAATTTTCATATTTTTTCTTCATTTTTACGCGCTGAAAAAGAAGATGATATTGATTAAATGTTGTTTTAATAAAAGCACAGTACATTTAAATCACTTACCCGTTTTATTAAATGAAAATAAACGCAAAAGTATTCGTCTTGTTTTCAAAAATCGGCGCCTGGACCGTCAGTTACACAGGAAATGGCGTCACATAAACGCGTCATCATAACTACAAAATAGCGGCATGAAATTAGCTTTGTTGTTTGTCCCATGCTAACTGCTCATAGTACACTTTGTAAACTCTGAAGTATGCATTTTATTTTCCCTCATGCTAAGTTTGTGTTATTATATATCTTATATATCGTTTATTTTCACTTATTTCAGTCAAAGTCCGTTTGGTTCCGTACAGTAGTAATGCTGCGCCATCTAGTGTAGTTTGAGCTATACTACAGACTGGAAAGTACTAGGTGTGCTATTTCTTTCATGTGGGACATTCATTCCTAGTCTGAAGTAGCCTACATTTAGCACATATTACATGTTTCTCATCACGAACAGAAAACAATACACGTTTTTAACATATACATAATACCAAATACATCAATTTAATATCTGACTGGCTTATAATGGCATTTGTGACGATCACAAATGGGCATATCATTGTAGCTCTTATGTATTCATATAATCAAAAGTAGTGTACACCTCCCTCTGGTGGACAGAGGATTTACTGACCACAAATTTGCTTCCGAGTAATAAAATAATAATCAATTATTTATTGTTATATAAATGTATATTGTAGTATTGTAGTCTGTATTTTAGCAGTCTTATCTACCTAGCTAAATGCTAGAAATTTAAGTATGACTTTTCATTGGAAGATAATCATGCAAATCACCATAGAGGGTTTCAGCAGCATTAGTGTGGAGTGTTTTCTACTCTTTAAAGCTAGTCTTGATGCAATATATAGAAAAATTAATGTGCACAATTTCCAACTATTACATTATAAAGCTGCTTGTTGCCATCTGGTCTTTCCACTATACTAAACTCTCATCTAAACATATTATCTTTATTTTAGCCTCCTATGATGTTTTATTCAGTTACCCAGATGAAGGAAAAACGTACATTTTAAAGTAATTTTAGAGTAGCATTTTAGTTTACAAAATACTTTTATCGTAATTAAAAATCTTTATGACACCTTTGTGACCACACAATTTCTACTGTCTAGACATTAAACAAGCAATAGGCTAAATAAATAATGCCATGCTATTGTTGCTAAACTAAATGAGCACAATTTACCATTGAAGTTACCTGAACAGTCTACATACTACTCAAAAAAGCCTACATGAATAGTTCTGAATGTTTCATAGACTTGCATACAGTTTTGAATGTCTAGAAAGTAGAAATTGTATGGTCACAAAGGTGTCATAAAGATTTTTAATTACGATAAAAGTATTTTGTAAACTAAAATGCTACTCTAAAATTACTTTAAAATGTCCCAAAGCTGGTTTTAGAGTTTCCTTCATCTGGGTAACTGAATAAAACATCATAGGAGGCTAAAATAAAGATAATGTATTTAGATGAGAGTTTAGTATAGTGGAAAGACCAGATGGCAACAAGCAGCTTTATAATGTAATAGTTGGAAATTGTGCACATTAATTTGTCTATATATTGCATCAAGACTAGCTTTAAAGAGTAGAAAACACTCCACACTAATGCTGCTGAAACCCTCTATGGTGATTTGCATGATTATCTTCCAATGAAAAGTCATACTTAAATTTCTAGCATTTAGCTAGGTAGATAAGACTGCTAAAATACAGACTACAATACTACAATATACATTTATATAACAATAAATAATTGATTATTATTTTATTACTCGGAAGCAAATTTGTGGTCAGTAAATCCTCTGTCCACCAGAGGGAGGTGTACACTACTTTTGATTATATGAATACATAAGAGCTACAATGATATGCCCATTTGTGATCGTCACAAATGCCATTATAAGCCAGTCAGATATTAAATTGATGTATTTGGTATTATGTATATGTTAAAAACGTGTATTGTTTTCTGTTCGTGATGAGAAACATGTAATATGTGCTAAATGTAGGCTACTTCAGACTAGGAATGAATGTCCCACATGAAAGAAATAGCACACCTAGTACTTTCCAGTCTGTAGTATAGCTCAAACTACACTAGATGGCGCAGCATTACTACTGTACGGAACCAAACGGACTTTGACTGAAATAAGTGAAAATAAACGATATATAAGATATATAATAACACAAACTTAGCATGAGGGAAAATAAAATGCATACTTCAGAGTTTACAAAGTGTACTATGAGCAGTTAGCATGGGACAAACAACAAAGCTAATTTCATGCCGCTATTTTGTAGTTATGATGACGCGTTTATGTGACGCCATTTCCTGTGTAACTGACGGTCCAGGCGCCGATTTTTGAAAACAAGACGAATACTTTTGCGTTTATTTTCATTTAATAAAACGGGTAAGTGATTTAAATGTACTGTGCTTTTATTAAAACAACATTTAATCAATATCATCTTCTTTTTCAGCGCGTAAAAATGAAGAAAAAATATGAAAATTATATCGTACTAAAGTGTTATATATTGATTATTGTTTGCTAATTTGATATTGTATAGAATGATTATATTGTGATACTAGAATAAAGTAACGTTAGACTGACAGTATGTCGTATGGAATAAACATGCCCTGAATGTGAGCACACTGCGGTGGTAACGTTACTTGTAACCGTCATTGTGTTTGTGTTGTTTGGATGATTTCGCAGCTCAGCATGGCGTCTATCAGAGACTATAATGTAGTGGAGCAGTTCAACAGCCGACTGGAGGAGATCAGGACCAAACTTCTGGATCAGGCCATGGCAGAGGTGCTCAATGACAGGTCTGCGGAGCTCTGTCAGGTTCACAGGCAGTACATGAAGTCTGTTTTGGGTGAGAGATCCACACGATTGTTTTTGGGTTGCCATGGTTTAAGTTTAGATGTGCACTGACTTTAAGTGTATAGACATTAATTATATCGCACTTTGATCCATCTACATTACAAGGAGGCTAGGTGGTAAGGCGAAAAATATATATATTGTGACAGACTAAACTGCATGTTTGAGCTGTTTTAACTGAAAGCAACTTGCACTGACATATCGTAGCCCTCACACTGTATTTGTAGACGCAGGTGTGATCCTAATTTTTTATTTATTGTAAATGTTATATCACTGTCTTTGATAAAGTTTTGTATATCCATTTATGGTGTTTATTTTAGTTTGGGGGTATTTTTGAATTTATTTACTTCAAAAAGTACCATAATTTCTATGTAAATTATTTCTATGTAAATTAATTACTATGTAGTTTTATTATTATTTTTTAACTACATTAAAATATCATTCCAATAAGTTCGTAGAGCTAAAACATAAAGATGAAGTGACTTTGCTGTCACCTGGTGTCTTATTTTGGCTTATTTTAGAATGCTCTAAATTACAGTTTTTCCCATTCATTTCTATGGGTGCACATTTTCGACCCAAATTCAAGATTAAGGAGTTTTATTTTTTTTTTTAACCACTTAACATTAGAACTGAGTCAAAAAAAAATCAAAAAAATCCTGTGTTCTAGGAGGCAAACGTGGGGAAAGTAGCCAAGTCTTGTACCGCTTAAATAAAGGGAAGTGTTTTAAAAAAATAAATCAAAACTATTTTGCCCACATTTGTCCAGAATACGGTTTTAGGGTTAAAATATGTCACTGGCTGGCCACTGTTTTGTCTCAAGATGCACACCAGTAATGTTTTGCTTTCAGGCATGTTTAAAAGCTACTTAAATGTGCTAATGTAACTGAAACCAGGCAGCAATGTCTGTATTTATGGATGTTTAATGGACAATTCTGTGAAAACTGATTCACAGAATTAAAAAATGATATTCACAATTCAACATTTGGAATAAAAGCACGGATGAAACCTGAACAAGAACATGCATTAAAAGGGTCAATTTGGTTGGTTTTAACCTTAAAGCATACTATATCATATTTTATACACGAAGGCCTCTAAATTACCAACATGATCTAAAACCTGTTGCACGCAATCTACTACATGCATTCTGTGTCTGAGTGACAGTTTATGCTTTTTTAGCTACTAAAAGGCCGTTTAGTATAATTGTAAAACATACACCTTCTGGTTGTGGTTCATGTTTCTCTTTGCTGTGAAATCTTTAATAGTAAACATAAGAATAACTATTGAAACGTTTTAATATTTCACAAAGTTAGTGAACAACTTAGGTTTATTTGATTATACATGCATCATTTTTATGAAAAAATTTCCTTAAAATGTGTGAAACAAACAGACTCATCCATGTGCTCCGTTATCATTGCATTATATGTTTTGTTCATTATTAATTACAAATCTTTGATCATAAAACTAAGCATTTGCACATCAAATATTTATGTTTGATAAATGTTGATTTTTATTTATTTTCTCCTACAGATACTTGCTTTAAGAAATGCAAGGAGGATGAAACCATGTTTGACATGATACATGCTTACAAACAAGGTAAGACTGGCACAATAGTTTGACACTTTAATATACAGTACATGCCATCTGCAATAAGCAGTTGAATGACCACTATTATGTTTCTATATTTTTTTTTTTTAAGATTTAAAGGAGAAAACATCTGTACTGAAAGAAAAGAGTGCTGAACAGCTTGAGGTTGTGTCCGAGATTGAAGACAAGGAGCATCACAAAGCACTCTTATTTCAGAGAATTGACAAGCTCAAGAAGGATCAGGCCAGAAACAGGGATTGTGTGTAGGCCTCTCTTTCCTCTCATGCATTATCATAGCCTTTATGTTGAAAACCCGGGATACACCAAGCCAACGTCAAAGAACTAGCGGTCGCTCGCGTCTCGGCCAAAAAACTGCGCTTGATAACCGGAATAAAGCGGCTGTCAACTAGCACATGCGTTGTTCGTCTGCGTGTACGTTAATATCAGTCTATATCGGCAGGTATCAATAGTCTATTTTCGTCATTCAAAAACTAGGACTGCAGATACACAAACAATAAACACGGCAGCGCTTGCTTAACATTTTGAATGTCAATCACGCCGATCACTTTTTTTTTCATTCTAGTCGGCTTATGTTATTATGAAAATATTTGTGCATTCAAATCCTCAGGTAAGATAACTTAAAATTATAACTGCTTTCTGTCTGTACCATCTTGACTTATTTGCCCACTTTCATCACTTTCACTTTTATTCTCGTTCTCTAAGCTGAACAGCCAAAGTTCACTTATTCACAGACGGCCCGATGCCGATTTACCCTGAAAAAACCTAAGCTGAGTGACGCTTAAAAACAACCTGGCATTGCCTGGTGTCTGACTGTTGGCATGGTGTGTCTTAATGGTTTACTCTTAAAATAAAGGAGGTGGAGAGATAGTTATCCGTTAAAGGGATAGTTCACTTTGAA
The DNA here is from genome assembly GCA_030378365.1 of Hybognathus amarus. Taxonomy (NCBI): domain Eukaryota; kingdom Metazoa; phylum Chordata; class Actinopteri; order Cypriniformes; family Leuciscidae; genus Hybognathus; species Hybognathus amarus. Next base: position 101,569 of record JAQIUQ010006169.1, read on the forward strand.
ATTAATTTTTGATGTTTTATCTTACCTCAAGGGCATCCAAGATGTCTTTGTTTCCACAGTATTTTCAATTTTGATATTTTTAGGTCAAACCGTTCTTGTTTGTCAGTCATATAATGCAGGTCTATGGTCACCACCTCAAAGAGCATGCACAGAGTCTAAGTCCTAATTAAAAATGATTTAATGACTCATAAATGTAACATTGATGGCCCAAGACACGAAACGAGCGGTTAATGTGAGAAAACAAACAGTAATTATATTTTTTTTACCTCTTGTAACCACAGCCATGTCCAAGTGATCTGAGGGCGTGGGCGCTTCAGTCTGTGCCAGCGTCGGAAGTGATCTCTTGCACTGTTGCGGAAAAAAATCAACGTTGTCTGTTGATATATATCGAAATCGTCTTCCATTGCAATTTCCTATATATCTAAATATGTTCAGATCTTCACAGTGAAAGGTAACTCTTCCGAAATCTGTATAAACAATGAGTGACGTACACGCGCAAGAGATTACTTCCGGCGCTTTCTTAGACCGAAGCGCCCGCGCACTCAGATCACTTGGACGTGGCTGTGGTTACAAGAGGTAAAAACTATATAAATACTGTTTGTTTTCTCACACAAACCGCTCGTTTTCGTGTCTTAGGCCATCAATGTGTACTTACATTTATGAGTCATTAAATCATGTTTAATTTGGACTTCTCTGTGCATGCTCTTTGAAGGTGGTGACCATAGACCTCCATTAAATGACTCAGACAAGAACGGTTTGACCTAAAAATATCAAATTTAAAAATACTGTGGAAACAAAGACACCTACATCTTGGATGCCCTTGAGGTAAACTAAAACATACCAACAATTTATTTCAAAGTGAACTATGCCTTTAAAGATGAGGGATTCATGAACACTTTCTGAAACATTCTACCAAATTATTGCACAGAAACACCGATTCTTTTGCGAATCATTTACTAAGAATATAATTGAATGAAATGCATGTTGTATGCCCAATAAAACAAATAGATACGAGTTTTATTTGTTCATAAATATTTTCATAAGAAGTCTTAATTTACTGCACGGGATAGTCACAACAGATAAAGGTTTACTTTTGCTGATGTCCTTAATGCTTGTTTTATAGTGATTCAGTCCCAAAACAAAGCCAACAAGGACAGACTGAAGAAGCTGAACAAGTGTAAAGACGTCTTTCAGAAACACCTCAGTCTTGAGATCAGAAAAATCCAAGGTAAAGTCTTTGTGCTAAACTATAGCATATGACTGAAGTCTGAAGTTTTCTTTCATCATGTGTTAAATATATCATTCAAATAGATTGAGGTTTAAAAGTCTGAATCAAACCTGGAAATAAACAAAGTTTTAAGATTTTGAAAAACATTTAACTCTTTCTAGATGGCTAATGAAAAATTTTCATCTTTAATTGAGCTTTTTCACTCAAATTTGTGTTGTTGAATCTATAATTTGTGAGAAAATGTAAGCATTTTTATAATTGTCTCATACTTGGAGATGCAAGTTGTGATGGTGTATAACCAACATCTGTTGATTTGAAGGTGAGAAGCTGCAGTTTGTCTTCAGGAACATCAGTCGTAAAGATCCAGACATGGTCCACACGTTCCTCCTCCAGCTTGATGCAGAGGGCGTTTACCACAGTAAGTATTTATCTTCTGATCTGTTTTTCATCCTTGATTATTTTTTTTTTATTTATTTTTTTTTGGTTAAATTAAACCTAATTTTCCTCTTGGATGTGATTAGGTCCCAGCATTGGTTTATACTGGTAAAATATTATTCAGGGTTCCCACACCTTGGTTATCTTTACATTCAAGGACCTTTCAAGGCCTTTCCAGGTCCAATACTCTCAATTCAAGAACTTAATGTGTTCAATAACAAACATTGGGATACCATGGTAGTAGTTTTGTGCGCACGTGAACGTCATAGCATTGTACAACACAAAGTACCTCACGCAGGAAACACAACTAACACGTAAATGTGCGTAACTAACGTAAATGAAGAAAGCTAGTATGCATAGGCCGCAAAGTGTTGGCGAAATAACACATTAGCGGACCGGAGGGAATATGGATTTTTTTTTTTTTTTTCAGAAAATGTTTTGCGCAAAATAAATTCTAAGCACATTCAAGGCCATTTATCTATATAAGTTTATTTTCAAAAACTTTCCAGGGCCTTGAATTTACTTATTTTTTTCAGATTTACAAACCTTCAAGGATTTTAAGGACTGTTGTAACCCATTATTGCATAAATAAAAATGTATACTTTTACATTTATGGTTTTAAAAGAAAGTTTTTGAAAAAGGTCTCTAATGCTCACCAAGGCTGCATTTATTAGATGAAAAACACACTGAAAACTGTAATGTAATTTATTCCAATCTTCAGTGTCACATGATCCTTTAGAAATCATTATTCTGATTTGCTTGCTCAAGAAACATTTATTATTATTATCAATGTTGAAAACGGTTGTTGCTTAATATTTTAGTAGCAACCAAATTTTAAATCTAAATCTTTTTTAACATTGTAAATGTAAATGTCTTTACTGTCAATTTTGTTCAATTTTATATCCTTGCTGAGTAAAAGATCATTATATATATATATATATATATATTTATTTATTTTTTATCCTACTGAGTCCTATCTTTTTAAACATTGTATAATGTGTGTATGACTGACAAAACTAAGCACTGAATAATGTGATTATATTCCCCCTCAGTCATCTCTTGTGACCCTCCACTGGAGAAAATGGCACATCTAGAACGCAGACTGCAGGAGACCAACAACTTCTCCGCCTTCCTCGCTAACGTCGGAGAGAGTTTGTGGCGCTTCACAGTGGTGCAAAGATGGCCTGACCCATGAATCTCGAAGCTAACTGTTCATTTCATATCCATTTAAAGCAGTTAACCCATACACCATAATTGTAGATATCATTACTAAGCATATTGAGCTTTTATTTACCTTTACATTTTTTGTACATTCATTTATTAATTTGTAATTTTAGCAATAAACATAACATATGTTTTAAAAAAGTGATTTGAAATGTCTTAATTTAGTTTTATACTATAGTGACAAGAAGAATCTATATTTTTTTTCACAATTCAATAGATTTTGATCAAATGTTTTATATCCACACACTTTTATTTCATTGATAGGCTTCCCATGGTCATGAAAAACCTTAAAATATGACCTTTTATAAGAATATATATATATATATATATATATATATATATATATATATATAAATATTATATAAAAGTAGGGCTGTGCAAAGATTAATTGCGATTAATCTCATCCAAAATTAAAGTTTTTGTTTACATAGATGTGTGTGTGCGCTGTGTATAATTATTTTGTATATATAAGTACATATGCATGCATGTATTTATTTAAGAATTATTTGCATGTAAATTATATATATATATATATATATATATATATATATATATATATATAAATACATAATCTACTTTATATAGAAATATTTGATATATGAATAATACATTTTCTTAAATATATATATATATGCATGTGTGTGTATTTATATATACAAAATAATTATATACGACACACACAAATATATTATGTATACACAGACTTCTATTTTGGATACGAATTAATTGCAATTAATCTTTGCACAGCCCTACAAAAGTCTTTCCGGACTTAATAGGAATTTTTGTAGCAAATATATTTTAATATATTACATTTTATACTTTGCTCTAAAATATTTACTCGGCTAGATATCGCTTTTGTGCACCGTAACACTACACACAAGCTGTAGTAATGTATGATTTGTAAGTAAATCGTTCTTTGGAGTTGAAATTATTCATCTGAATGATTTTCAAAAGTCCTTTTTCCTGTAATCACATGGAAAGTTCATGTGAAAATAATTATTTTAAAGTGTGTTTAACTGTACAGTATGAATGAATCATAATTCAGTGGCACTGAGGTCAGTGACCTTTTTCTTTCACATGCTCTTTTAAAGCTAAGCTTCAGATGACTTCATGGCAGTAAAAACGGGCAGCTCTTCGACGTACGTGGAAGGGAAATGTCCTCTCTGTCCGTTCAGCTCACCGAACCACCAGCCCGTGTCGTCCTTCTGAAAGATATCCAGTACGTCTCCTGCCAGATTGAAGAGGGAGAGTCAACAGAAAGCAGGTGCTGAGGGATGATGTATTAAGATGAACTGCCATATTACCTTCAGTAATGTTTAACTCGTCCTCTTTTTCGGATGTAAAGCTGTATAAAGCCTTGCATCTGCCGACTGAGCAGAATTCTGCACCTGTTTAATAAATCAGTTTGTGTGTTAAGAAAATCCTTGAATGGAAGTGAAGATAAACACATGTGGCTCGCTGTTCACCTTTATCCTCTTCGCATTCAGTCCGCGCATCCATTAACCGGACCACTCTGTTGATCATCGACTTTGGTCGTTTCATTCGAGGGCTCTTTGCTTGTCCTATCAGGCCTTTGGTTGGTCAGCGTACTCTTATTGGTCCTCATGGACTGACGGGATCTGAACGGAGTCTTTCTGATCCTCATAGGTCGGGAAAGCTGCACTACGCTGTGCTCACAGTCCTGGAGCAAAATCCCATAGAATTTAAAAAAACTCATAAAACATACAGTATGGATCTATCTATCTGTCGTCTGTTTCTGTTGTCTCATCTGTCTATCTATATATATATAGAGATAGATAGATAGATAGATAAATAGATAGATAGATAGATAGATAGATAGATAGATAGATAGATAGATAGATAGATAGATAGATAGATAGATAGATAGATAGATAGATCTATAAAACAAAATTCAACCATATTTGATTTTTTTTTATTTCTATTCTATTTATGCACCCCCCTAGTACCTACACAGAATATGCATTTAAAATGCATGCTAATAATAGTTTTACTCAAATTCAGTGGTATTTTATTATCATTGAGATCTTTTTATAATTTAATATTTTGAAAGTCATTTTAATTTCAGGTCAAGTTTTAGTCATTATGTAGTTTTTTGTCATTTTTATAAGTGTTTTTTTATCTATGTAGTATTTATTTTTCAGTTTTAGTTATTTTAATTAGTACATTAAGTTAAACTAAATGAAAATTTGACAAAGTTTCCTGGCAACTAACTAAAACTTTTTATATACTGTATGTATATGAAAGAAAGATTTATCGATGTAGCTGACTCTTTTTGTTTATTTTGAACAAAAATAGTTAAATGAAAATATAACCTATAACCTCTCTCTCCCTCTCTCTATATATATATATATATATATATATATATATATATATATATGTAGAGGTTATAGGTTATTTTCATTTAACTTATTTTTGATTAAAATATACAAAAAGAGTCACTACATCGTCAATCTTTCTTCCAAAATGTGTTTTTGTCTTACCCAGATTCCCAATGGTAAGTCTATTGTAAGTGTTTTTATTTTAGACCTGACAGAATGGGTTTCTCTGGAAATTGTGTACTTGTGTCACTCTCCAGTGCTTGTCTCATTATGTTTCCAGAAATAGAGAAAAAGTTGCTCCAGTCATGACAAATCAGAGAGATGATGGCGTTTTTTTCACTCAACAGGTGAGTTGCATTTTATTTGACAGATAAATTGCCATATGTAGCTCTCTAACAGAGTTCATTGTAAAGCATTATCTATTGTGAGAGTTATTACATTGTAGTTGTAGCGCTGTGCTGGAATTTATTTTCAATGGAGTATCTCCATTCAGGCAGAAAAGTGTTTTCCGGGGTTGGTTTTCCTGTAGGCTAAAGTCTATTCCGGCGCAGTATATTTTATAACGTTCTATGATGGTAGCCTATTGCTGGTAGATTGGCACCTGTTGAATTTCCTTTACTGAAACAAAACACATACACACACACACAGTGTGAAACTCTCTATGCGGCAATGTGAGACAATGGCAAGAACACACGCTGCAGCTTCTATGGAAGACTATTCTCATACTCTCGTCTTCTCTAAATTTTTCGAATTCAAATCTCTAAATGTTTCGAACTTTATTCTTGAAATGTTTTGAATTTAATCTCGAAATGTTTGTACTTTAATCTAAATTTTTTTTGTAATTTAATTCTCAATTTTTTTTACTTTTATCTCTAAATTTTTCCAGCTTTAATCTCCTAAATTTTTCAACTTTAATCTTGTAATATTTCGACTTTAATCTTTGAAAAAAAATTTTTACTTTAAATCTCTAAAATTTTCTACTTTAATCTTTGAAATGTTTCAACTTTAATCTTCATTTTTTTTTACTTTAATCTAGAAATGTTTCAACTTTAATCTTAATTTTTTTTTACTTTAATCTAGAAATGTTTCAACTTTAATCTCTAAATGTTTCGACGTTTCAATCGCCGTAAATGCTAGATTTTTTTTTTTACCAATTTTTTTTTAGGTTGCAGTTCAGGGCTTCCATAATAGAATAATTTCTTTAAGTTATAAGAAAAAAAATTCAATGCAAAACACTACCAAAACAATATTCTTCTGCAGTTTTGTTTTTTAACCGCTGGAGGACCAAAAGTTACATAGTGCATCATTAGCATCAATTTAATTTCAACAAGCGAAATAATGCTTCTAGAGCTGAATGGTTGGTTTTCAGGGTAGGATGTGTAAAACTCACCCTTTCTTTCCATTTAGTGATGCTGTCACTGAATCGATGTCTTGATTTGGGTTTTCCCTCTAACTCCGCCAGACTGTGAGTCAGTTTGCAGTGCGTCGCCTCAAAAGGTCCAGTTTGAGAATGGCCTATCTTGAAAGAGGGATCAGTCAGTGTTTGGTTTGTTAAATTGAATACCACATATTTGATAAAATATTACAGTAATAATAACACAGTGGGGTCAAAAAGTCTGAATGAAAATTTCATTTTAACCTGATTTTTGAAAAGTAAAGTAAATACTTAAAATTTAGCTAAACATTGGAATGAAATGTAACATCTCACCTCGTCCAGTAACATTTCTGTTTCCTCCAGGTTTTTTTTATTTGAGAAGTTTGGTTGTTCTGTGTTTACTTTAACCATTTTCTTAAAACCTGAAAACCAGATTTGTGTCAGCGTCTGAGCTAGATGTAATATAATGTGAACAATATAACAGGACAGAACCACCTAATAAGATCTCTATGGAATAAACCAGTTCTCTTTAAAGGGCTCATATTACACTTATAAAAAAAAAAAAATCTCCGATGTCCTCTTCTAAAGTAGGAGCTTGTCAAAAACCAATGAGGTTCATTCTTGTGTTTCGCTGCTCGTTTGAGTTTTCGCAAGAACCAACGAGGTTCATTCTTGTGTGTCAAGCACGTTCGGTTGAGCTTCTGTTTATGTTCGCTGTTTATATGTGATTTAAAGCCTAAATTAAAATCTGTTCACCATATAAAGCAATATAAAGCAATTAATCCTCAATTAATATGGATTAGTTTTACAATATCTCTATGTAGCTTTTTGAAGCTGTCAAAGTTTTCGTAGCTGTCAATGGAGGGACAGAAAAAATCATATAAAACCTAAAATAAGATTTAATAAGTCTTAAAGGGAGCCATCAATTAGCCCACTCTCGGGTACAGTGCACATTAGCAGCGTTCCTAATTAAAGGGATACTTCACCTCTGGAAAGATGACTGTGTATTTAAAATGTATCATTTATGTAGAAGATTTAGAATTATTTTTGAATTTGGAACTTTCGAGATTAAGAAAAGCCAGAAAATGTATTTTTGGCGAATGTGTATGAAAGACAACAACTCCCAGAATGCACTTGCTTTCGCTGCCCTAGGAGGCCACGCCTATCGGTAACAGAGCGCAGTAGTTAAACAACAAGTCTAGGCTACTAGTGAGTCTCCGGAATTTTCTTAGCAATGTTAAAACGCACATCAACCGATCACTTGTTTAGCGTTCATGTAAACACTACATTCAGATTCACCGACGCACAAAAAGCACAAACGCATTGGTTCACTCACTGCAGATTTAAAGCACTCATTATCTCTTCTGCTCAGTGTTGGGAATGTCAGCCGGCAGGTTTCAGTAAACCGTTATTGATTCAAAGACCTGATACGCTGATAATAAAGAAATTGAAAACGTGCTTAATAACTGTTCACTTTACAATGTGAGTTTATAGTTCTAAGGTAAAATGGAAAATTAAATAAATGAAATCCTGGATATTGAAGGACACTTTTTAAATATTTTAGCACCCCCTCTGAACTGTTAAGCCCCCTTTAGACTAAAAAATAAATAAATAAATCCCAGCCTACAAGATCCAGACCTTCTCTGTCGCTTTTAGCTTTTGTGATGCAGTCCTCTTAGACGCTGAAGCTTGGTCCTGATGCCATCTTTCCTTCTGTCTTTTCCCATCACTGTTTTTCCTTCTTCCTCCTACACACACACACACACACACAAACAACCCATTTCATTAAAAATTCCTTCCACATGAATGTGTGCTATAAACTCAAAGACTTACGAAGTAGTCAGCCAAGAGAAATTCAGCTTTGTTCTCGTCCGCTGCACCGCCAACATCTCTCGACTCAGTGATTGAATGTCTTCTCCACATCAACCCTCCGTACGGCCTGGTTTCGATCTGTTTGTGACTCTGCCACCAAAAAATAAAAGTCAGTTTAACTACTTCAATGAAAATTCGAAAACAAGGATCACATTAGATAATGTGTGCATTAATTGACATTCTAAATGATTTTTAAGTATTTTTCATTGTTCAAGTTAACGATTTGAAACCTTATTGTAAAGTGTGACCAATTATTTTTTTACATATATTTGCATTATATCTGGAATGAACTTTTAACTGATTTAACACCATGGAACGGAAGCAGGTTAATTTACTGCAAGTCTTTAAATTTGTCTAAATATTAAATAATTAAAACAATTTTAAACAAAATACTGAAGTATATAGTCATTGTAGTGTAATTGTTGACATTTTTGTTTAGTGCTGTCGAATGATTAATCGTCGATTAATCGCATCCAAAATAAAAGTTTGTGTTTACATAATATATGTGGGTGCATTGTGTATAATTATTTTGTGTGTATATATATATATATATATATATATATATATATATATATATACACACACACGCACATGCATGTATATTTAAGAAAAATATATATATATTTATACATAAATATTTATATATAATATATATATAAATTATTTATATTTATATATAGTATAAATTAAATATAAATCTATATACAGTATATACATGAAAATATTTCTTAAATATATACAAGCATGTGTGTGTATTTATATATATTATATATAAAATAATTATACACAGTGCACCCACATATATTATGTAAACCAAACTTATATTTTGGATGCGATTAATCATCGATTAATCGGTTGACAGCCCTAATTTTGAGGTCTCGCATACTGTATACTTTTATGGCAAAAGTAAATTACATTTTTTTTAAAGTACAGTTTGTGGCCATTTGAATTCAAATTCACACTCCTGAATTGAAAGACAGTGCTCACGTGAAATGACGTGTCTGTGCGTATACATTCATGAAGAGGCTGTACTTGTTTAGGGTGTCGGATAGAGTCTCTATTCTCTGCTTCTCTAGCTCCTGGACGATCTGAAATGCAGCACTGAATCAGTCAAAATGCATTAGCTAAAAGAGAATTAAAATATCTAGATTGAAAACGGCCTGAACCTGGTAGCAGGTCTTCAGTGTGTTCTCCAGCCTCAAACGGATGTGGTGGCCCTCCATGTTGGTGTTGAAGTATTCCTCATCAACTCTGGCCTGAAGCTCTGCTGATTTAGTCAATCTGTTAAACATCTGGACAAAAACGAATGGCATTATATCACAAACATAATTGTATTCACTGTAAAAAATAATCGTAATTTTAACGGTAAAAGACTGTAAAAATGTTACAGAGCAAAACTGTTTATCGGTTAACAGAAAGTTTACATACTTTATACAGTAAATAACTGTATAGATCTCATTGTACATTTAATGTAATTTTACTGTAAAGTACTCGTTAAATTTACAGTTTTTGAAAGTGAAAAAGAACAACTCATTGTATAATTTACAGTGAAAAATCATAAATTGACATTCCCACAATTCCCTGTGTGACACTTCACATTTTATGAATTTTTGTACATTAGTAAATTTGTTAAATTAATGTTTATTGCATTTTTTATTTCATGTGTGTCATTCCATTATGTTTAATGTTTGTGTGAATGACACTTTTCAGCTTCTTTATATAAATATTAACCTTCTTATGGAAGAGCTGCTTATGATGATCTTTGATTGATCATGTGACTCTTATCTCTACTGTGATGATTGTTGGTTGTCAGTGTATAAAATGGTACAAAACCGATATAAATACTTCAATGGGTTGGTAAATTCACATTATGTCAGATAATGAAATACGGTTTATTACTGTAAATTTTAATTTAAGTCCTACGCTATTTACGACTAATTTTAACGAACTAATCGTACGACTACACTTGTAATCGAATTCGTACAATTTGCTTAACCCACGTGATGGGTAGGTTTAGGGGCGGGGTCAGGGGTAGGTCATTCATACGAATTCATATGATTTGGCCAATTCGTAAATATGTACGATTTTAGCAAAAATCGTACGAGTGAGGTCATACGAATTGTTACGAATTAGCCACCTCGTAAAAATTTGTACGAATTTCCTGTGATGATCGGGTTGGTTAAGTCTGTAAAACCAATAACACTACTGTATTTTTGACTGTAAAGTTCTGGCATCCACAGCTGTCAGCTTTTTACCGTAAAAATTATGTTGTTTTTTCCCGTCAATGAACAACCACAAATACCTTCTGCTTTTCTTTCTCTGTACTGATTTGCTTATTTCTCGCAAAGCTGAAGAGAGCTTCATGTTCTCAAGTTAAACCCGATCAGCTTCTTTTTCAGCTGTAGAAATAGACATCTCTGTTCAAAACTTATTCTCCTCGTGGCAAAACTGCTTCTGAATTCCTTTTTTAATATCGGGTTCATTTGATTTGATACCTCAGAATTAGAAAACAGTATTTTCTGACCTTAATTTGCTCACTCCAGTTTGTAAGAACAAGCTTTCCTGACTTTTCAACGGCATTGTCAAGCTGTGTACAAACAAGACTTAATGTAAACATGCTGCTGTAAATCCCAATGCACTGTATATGTTGCATAATCATGAAGTGCTATACCGGTCTTTTTCTTTTGCCGTGTTCATCTAGGATTTGACGGATTTTCTGAATAACATCTTGGTTGAGAGCATTTCCCAGTATGCTGAAAGAATAAGCCCATAAATACACAACAGCAATGACATGAATAATAAAAAGAGCGTACTCATCCAGTGTAGTGTCATACCGGTGAGCATCTGCCGAGGCGTACATTTCATCTGATATGAAGGACCACGCACGTAATATGTGGAGCTTTGAAGAGGAAAAACTGTCAATGAGCATCAGATATGAACCTGCACTGCTGATGCAGTCAACATTACACTGCAAACAAGTCTACAATTGACGTGAACAGCAACAATTCATAAACTATGGGGCGTTTCCTGGACAGGGTTTAAATTAAAACAACAGTAGGCCTTAATATAGAATAGATTATCGTGACTCTCCTGTTCGAACTTGTTCATAAAAATTAACGTATCTTTTCGTGTCATTTGGTTCTTTCAACGAACGAAATGAAACGAGTTGACTCAGGGAAAAGATTTACGTTTAAATGAATGAATGAATTTGAAATCGTTTAAAGCCCTTTGAACAGTTTGCAGTTTGTACTGAAAGTGTCTTTTGGACCTTGAACTGTTTGGTTACCAGTAAAGTCCATTATATGGAGAAAAATCCTGGAATTCATCAAAAACCTTAATTTCTTTCAACTGAAGAAAGAATGTACATGGATATCTTGGATGACATGGGGGTGAGTAAATTATTCAGCAAAAGTTTTTTTTGAAAGTGAACTGAACGTTACTTCTTTAATCTCTGTCTAGGAAACCGCCCTATACATTTTCTTCTTTAATATATATATATATATATATATATATATATATATATATATATATATATATATATATATATATATATATATATATATACAGGGTGCGTAGGAGCCATTATAACTTGGGGGACATGTATACATGCCCCCTGCCACACACACACATTTCAAAATCTAAGTTTTGTCCCCCCACTATTTCCCAATGTAGGATTTTGTTTTGCATTGCCTGCCTATCTCTGCCAATTTTGGAGTTTCCCGATTAATCCATTCTGCAACTTTCAAATACATAATAATTATTTTTTTAAAAACGGCCGGTATTCTTCAGCTGTTTATTTCGTCAGCCAACCATTATCGCGGCATCGCGCACCGCTCGCGCATGCGCATCTAGTTGACGTGGATAAACGTACGCATTCAACATGTTCCTGGGAGACCGGTAGTATCTTGCACGGGATGTGGAGGCGTGCAAAAGTTCCAGGAATGTACAAAGGTGCCCTGGCCTTGAATGATAAGGTAAGGAAAATAAGACTAAACCAAAATTAAATAACCAAGAATTGGTTGGTATTGTTTTCAGGAGATGTTTTGAGAATTTTACTTCAGACACCGGATTATCAGCAAACTGCCAAGCGACCTGCTAGCTGGCTTCTCAAAATAAACTAGTAACGTTATCTATTCAGTCAGCATATTTGTGTTTGATCTGTGTGAAAATCTTGAAATATAATTGCTAGACCTACTTTTATCTACCAAGCAACCTTTCCACAAGGGATAGATTGATTTTATTTTTAGTATTTTATAGTTAATGGAAAATCAAATCAACAATTTATTTGAGTTAATCAGTACATGACTGATTAACAGTAATGTAAATGCTAAATGCCCTAATACATGTTGATACTACAACAATGCAAAGTATTTGCTCTTAACCTTGCCGTTTTTCACATGTAAGCCTCAATTTCTCCATTTATTTGCACAAAACTCTCCAGAAAAGTGTCATTTAATGGTTTATTTTTCAAAAAATTTCCCTGGGCATTTAATGTCCCCCCCAGGTTCAGAATTGCTCATACGCCCCTGATATATATATATATATATATATATATACACACACACACACACACACATATACACTCACCGGCCACTTTATTAGGTACACCTGTCCAACTGCTCGTTAACACTTAATTTCTAAGCAGCCAATCACATGGCGGCAACTCAGTGCATTTAGGCATGTAGACGTGGTCAAGACAATCTCCTGCAGTTCAAACCGAGCATCAGTATGGGGAAGAAAGGTGATTTGAGTGACTTTGAACGTGGCATGATTGTTGGTGCCAGAAGGGCTGGTCTGAGTATTTCAGAAACTGCTAATCTACTGGGATTTTCACTCACAACCATCTCTAGGGTTTACAGAGAATGGTCCGAAAAAGAAAAAACTTCCAGTGAGCGGCAGTTCTGTGGGCGGAAATGCCTTGTTGATGCCAGAGGTCAGAGGAGAATGGCCAGACTGGTTCGAGCTGATAGAAGGGCAACAGTGACTCAAATAACCACCCGTTACAACCAAGGTGGGCAGAAGAGCATCTCTGAACGCACAGTACGTCGAACTTTGAGGCAGATGGGCTACAGCAGCAGAAGACCACACCGGGTGCCACTCCTTTCAGCTAAGAACAGGAAACTGAGGCTACAATTTGCACAAGCTCATCGAAATTGGACAATAGAAGATTGGAAAAACGTTGCCTGGTCTGATGAGTCTCGATTTCTGCTGCGACATTCGGATGGTAGGGTCAGAATTTGGCGTCTACAACATGAAAGCATGGATCCATCCTGCCTTGTATCGACGGTTCAGGCTGGTGGTGGTGGTGTCATGGTGTGGGGAATATTTTCTTGGCACTCTTTGGGCCCCTTGGTACCAATTGAGCATCGTTGCAACGCCACAGCCTACCTGAGTATTGTTGCTGACCATGTCCATCCCTTTATGACCACAATGTACCCAACTTCTGATGGCTACTTTCAGCAGGATAATGCGCCATGTCATAAAGCTGGAATCATCTCAGACTGGTTTCTTGAACATGACAATGAGTTCGCTGTACTCAAATGGCCTCCACAGTCACCAGATCTCAATCCAATAGAGCATCTTTGGGATGTGGTGGAACGGGAGATTCGCATCATGGATGTGCAGCCGACAAATCTGCGGCAACTGTGTGATGCCATCATGTCAATATGGACCAAACTCCCTGAGGAATGCTTCCAGCACCTTGTTGAATCTATGCCACGAAGAATTGAGGCAGTTCTGAAGGCAAAAGGGAGTCCAACCCGTTACTAGCATGGGGTACCTAATAAAGTGGCCGATGAGTGTATATATTTTTTTTTTAATAGTGTTTTATTTTATTGTATTCAGCTTTCATCCTGTAATATTTATTGCTAAAATTATTTCATTTATGTTGTATTTTTTAAAACATATACCGGTATACTGTATATGTAAATCAAAACATATATATATATATATATATATATATATATATATTTTTTTTTTTTTTTTTTATTTTATATTTAACTTAGTTTACATGTTTTAATTTATGAAAATCGCACAAATCATTTGGACATTAGAAATGCAAACCGCTCTGTTTCTATTCATGTGAAGTGATTCCTAAATCCCAGTAACTCCGGGTTTGATGGAGACGTGCTCACTCACTTGTCGCTCATCTCTTTCGAACACTTTGAGGAGCTTCCCGGCGAGTTTCTGAAGTCCTTTTGAATAGTTGATCTCCAGTTCAGATCTAAATTCAGAGGAAAGTGTGTCACTTCAGTTTTATTGGTCCAGCTGAGGGTCTTTGAGATTCTGCCTGAACATTTTAAGCACATTTTCAGGAGAACTATTATATTATTTTCCATTTCAATTTCTTCTCTGAGAAATGGAAAGCCGAGATATCTTTAATGTGATCTAGCCATAGAGGTCAAGACTACGACAAAGGAGAAGTTAGAGAGAGCAGAGTTTGTATGTTACCTTTGCTGAAACACGGCCAAGAGCTCTTTGCAGAAATACTCGCCATTCTTAGAGATCTCTTCAGGTCCTGATATAGCAGATTATACTGAAACAAACCATACAGTTTAATGAAGCAGTAAACCACAAGATCTATTCATCCATCCATTCTTGTATCTATATGTCTGTCAGTCTTTCTTAAAATGAGTTTTTAAGTGTTAAAGTTTGTTTTTCTTATTTCTTAAAAAAATATTTTTATTTTTAAACATTTATTTTAATTTTATTTAAGTTTGAATAATTTTATTACTTACACAGACTTATCTTATTTCAGTTAGTTGGCAACATTTTTTATTTTCCATTTACGTTATGCTTTTCATTGAACATTTAAATTTCATTTCATTTTAGTTTTTTTTTTTTTAATTACCAAAAAAAATCTAACACCAATGTTCAAGAGAAGACAATGCCCTAGCAACCACACAGTAACTGCTTAGCAACATCCTGGCAAATCACTTTGAACCAAAACACCCTAGCAACCAGACAAAACTCCCTAGCAACCACTAACATCTCTGGAATTGCCTCTAATCGATCGGCCTGAGGATTTTAAAAACTTATTAGTGGAAGTTTTAGGGAGAATATTTCAGGTTAACAGCAAAGCCTTAAAAAACGTTACTCTTCTAGTTAATAATAAGCAATTTCTAGAGAATGTAAATGTGAATGAGTCTAGAAGTGTGTTTTAAATCGCAGGAGACGTCCACTATCAAAACTGTACCACCTGTTTACATGTACCTCTATTATTTTCTCCAGCAGATATCAAGTTAGTAGTTGAACACATTAGTAAGAGTTAGAATGAGACTCACAGTACAGCTGCTCAGCAGGTCCTTCATCTTCACACTGGTGGAACTATAACTCTGCTGTTCAAACTTTGACCTCTCTCCACTCCTGAAGAATGCATGCGGAAATCACCTGTGTGTCTGTGCACAAGATTACTGCATCATTAACCCACCATAAAACCAAAGGAGTGGCGTACATGCAGGATCAGTCCTATAGAAATCACTTTGCATTAAGCTTTTAGCTTAACGTCGTCTTGTTGCCAACAGGAAGCATTATGTATACGACCAGTCAAAAGTCTGGAAACATTTATAGTTTTTAACATATAGTTCTAGCATTTTAACATTTTCTATGAAACTATGAAAAAACACAAATGAAATTATAAACTAGGTTTACAATAAATGCTGATGCTTTAGAAGAAACATTTCAGGTTCCCTATAACCTGTCAGTGAACAATTCTTAAAAGAACCATTTTGTTTTATAGTGTAAAGAACATTTAAATATTTTTTTTACAACTGTAAATAACCTTTGTGTCAATAAAGAACCTGATTATTAAGTACAGAAATGATACAAAAAATTCCATCAAGTGATATATATATATATATATATTTAGAACTTCAACTTTGTCTAAATTCTAGCTCTGGACAAAATTAGTTTAGTTTATGGTTATGCTCAACATTTTTAATAAATTAATAAATTAAGTAATTTATGCCACAATTTATATTTATACATATAACATACATTTCTATGTTTAAAAAAATAATAATAAAACTAGACTCTCATAGTCAAATAATTATGTGGTGATTTTTTTTTGTGTGTGTGTGATTATACTGAACTGCAAACAGTTAAATTGCAAATGAATTCACAGGAATCAAATATATATATATATATATAATATACATATATATATATATGTAGTAATATTTACCTATTATTGATTGTTATATTGTATATTTATTTTTATTTGTTTGTGTAAATGTACATTTTCCCTGTTGTAACGTTAGCGAGACAGAGTGATAGAGACAGACCATATTGTTATTTGTGTTATATTGTATATTTATTTTTCTTGTTGTTATTTGTTTTGTGTAATCCTTTGGCAAAATTGGGGTTACACTTTATTTTAAAGGTGCATTGCGCAACATTTCACGTTAAAAATACCAGTTTTTCTAACCCATACATGCTTAAACAATTGCCTGATGGGCTGAATGAGCCCTTCTCTGATCACTGCGATTGCCTCTATAATCCTGTACAGTAAAATAAATAAGAGGGATTCGGGACGGAGTTTGAGACTGGGCGTGACGTCATGCGCGTTCACGCTCGCCTGGCTATGTCTGGCAGGTTTGTGTATTCGCCGCCATTCTCCGTATCAGCAGAAGACAACTCGAAGCGACACAACTTTAGTCAACTTTCGACAAAAGTAGAAGATGGATTCAAAGAGAACGGCTTGTAGTTCATTCCAAACCCCAACGCAAACTCCACGTAAGACAAAGAAATAAAACATTTGTCTAGTGCCAGGCGTCGGAATAAGACGAGAGTCAACATCGGGAAGCTTTCAACAAATGGAGAGATCTCCGGTTCGGCTCTAGGACTCAAACAGGTCCTATACAAAGTAATAATGTATATTGTTCATGAACATGTTTCCATAATAATAGAATCATAAGTGGATACAGTAAGCACATAAAAGAGTTCAACATGGAGATGGATGGAAACTAAAAACAGTTTTCTACTGATCCCCGTTTCCCCTCACACACATAAATGTGTAATTTACTCAAATGCCTTTCCTTTCATATATTTAAAATGACTTGCAGATTTATAACTTTATTCCCTCTGAAGACATTATGACTGTAACAAAAGATGTGTGCGGCTGATGCTCCTTTGGTTATGAACAGCTTGTGCAAGCGTGCATATCCGTGCGGTCCATGAGCGTGCACACCTCTGGTTGCAGTTTCGCTTGTCACCAGAGGGGGCGTAGTTCTACAAAAAACTCAGAGACTTGCACAATGCACTTTTAAGGTGTTCGTGTGTAACTGTTCTAGGTTAAATTCACTGTTACTATTGCTTTTCTGCTACACTAGGGGGCAGCGTACACAGTTGTGAGGATGCCAATAGCAGAGAAGAAGTGAAGTTAAGGCAGAGGTAAGCATGTGAGTACTAGCTCATTGTCCTTGGTTTGGCTTTTTGATGGGAAATAGATTTTTTTTTGCCATTCATTTAAGCCTTATGTTCTAATTGTGCTTCTCTTCTGGACTGTTTTGTGCTAAGTTTGACTGGGAACTACCAATGGATTATATCGGCTGAGTTCTGTCATCTTTGGAATGGATCAAACCTTTGGAACATACAACAATGGACGTTTATGACAAACAGCGTTGGAAACTCAGGTTTTTTCTATCACGCAAACCATTGACTGATTTGAGTGTGTTGTTGTGGAGGGTGAATACATTTGTTGTTACTTGTTTGGCATTTAAATATAATCAATCACTGCAAAAGCTAAATGGATGGTACCCTACCTCTTTACAGTGGTTTCGTTCTATCTTTTGAAATTTAAGATGGTATGTTACACTAAACGGACCCAAACAGGGACATTCTGCATAATGTTGAGTGAAAGGAGTGTGTATTTACGTATCACCAAAGTGGTATATCGTTATTTGGTGTTTACTCTCCTGAAAAGTAAGCTTCCTCATAATATTTTCCAAATGGATGATCCTGCCAAGGATGGGAGTGAGTATCAAAGAGAACCTAATTATAGTGCAGAAAAATTAACAAGTATGTGTGAGAGCCCATACAAGATCTTATTCAATCATTGAGTAGTCTTTATTTAGAACCTGAGCAGGATGATGAGGCTAATGAGGTTTGAAGATAGTACTCAATTACCACCTCCAACGCCTACCTGAAGAGGAGGATGAAAGTCTTATCTCTATGGTTTTGGCCAATAGAGTTACAAATTTGGAAAATACAATGAGTGAGGTAAAGAAAAAACAACATCCATTTTGATAAGTTTGAAACCCAGTAACTGGATACCTAAATTAGATACAAAATCAGTTCTTTAGAAGTGCAAGTCAAAGACTGTGAAAGTTTCTTGAGACAAAGAGAGGAAGCGATCATTTTAGAATCTAAGAAAGAGTGTCAAGGGTGAAAAGGGTCTTAGAGGAGAGTATTTGGGATCTGGGACGTGTAGTTATGGACTGTCTCAAGTGGTGAGATGATACCTTCACACCTGCAAGGCTTTTAACTCCACTGCCAGATACCTATTCTAGATCCATTCAGTTTAAAACACCCAAAAACTTGAGTTTCAGTAAATTCAGTTGTCTGGATGGAGAAGATCCTATTGTATTCTCACTGTCCAACCTTTGAGTAAGCTGAGATATTGTCATTTGTGCCTATATTCAGCCCAGAGGACTGGTGGATAGCTGAGAAAGCATGCGTTAAGACCTAGACTGATTTAAGACCGTTTTCCTACCTGGAGATCATGAGGTGGAGGCGGATAGAAGGATCAGAGAAGAAAACAGGGAGTGGATGAGAACATTCATTCTTTGGATTATCAGATACACTCTAAAAAATGCTGGGTTTTAACCCAATTTTGGGTCAAATGTGGACAAACTCAAACATTGGGTTAAACATGTAATTTAAAAATGTAACCCAATGGCTGGGTTTGTCTATATTTGACCCACGATTGGGTTAAAACAACCCAGCATTTTTTAGAGTGAATAGAGCTTTGTGCTTGAGATTAATGCCAACCATGACAGAACGTGAGTTTCTTCAAGCTATATTGAGGAACTGCAATCCATGCATTGCTAGTATTTTGAGAGGGACTGTATCCACAATAGAGGAGCTAGTTTGTGTGCGGAAAACTGGTGGAATGGGACCTGAATGAGGAGAGAATTTTCTGGATGTAGAAGCAAGCTGAACAAGCAACTTTGTGTGGAGGAGGAAGATCAAGTCGAGAGGAGGTTGAACAGTCATAACATTGCTGTGTTTATTCTCAGTCTTCCATGTCTACTCTGATACTGATATTTAGATACCAACATTTGGAGGCAATTATTGACACAGGTAGTACTTATTCTTTGATCCAGGAGTCTCTGTGAAACCAGATAAAGCATTAAGGGGAGATTTTACAGTCTAGTAAGGGTCAAACATTTCTCTGGCAAATGGCCATATTCAAAATGCACTTGGTAAAGTTTCTTTGTAGTGTGTAGTGCGTGGCCAAGCCGATCCTTTAGAGCATTTATGATCAGAGATCATGATTTGGTCTTTTCTCTCATCGTGGGCCTTGAATTTCTGACTCTTTATGGTATGATTTTGCCACCACATCCTATAAGTTATATACGTGGTATATGTCCATATGTACCACATGACGTATGTAGAGTGAAAGAAGTTAGACGAGGAAGAAGACGATGGGTCAGAGATTAATTTGCGTTCTAAACTACTTAGAACAATATTTAAGGCTGCATCGAAAGGTAACTTCGCGTCTGCTGCCATGTTGGGTCCATAGATATAAACAAACTGCTTCGGTGTGACGCATAGACGTCGTCATCGTATTGCTGCTCCCTACCTGTTCTGTGATTGGTCCCCTCACTGAGGCGAAAATTTGGTCCATGGTATCCAGACTGTCTAGCAGCGTGAATAAAATCACGCTGCGCAAAGGCAGTATGGGGAAACCCAGGCTAGTTGTGGCAGGTCATCACTCTGAATGTCTGATTGTTGTAGTCTCCACCCACTCCTCATGCACCAATCAGAATGCTCGAGCCCTCATTAATCACAGCTGCATTGGTATAAGAGGTTTAAAGCTGCTGTGCTGTATGATTTGTAGGATTAACTCCAATTGGGTATTTACAACACAGTTTTCAACTAAAAACGGAAACTGTTTATGCGTTTTAGCTTTTCATTTACATTATAAGGCTTAAAAACGCAGACATTTGAAAACGGTATTCAAAGTGCCAGTTTTTGAAATCGATAGCGTTATTGTCTACGTGTACCGCAAAAACGTAAAATTGTGAAAACGCTGACGCATGCATATTACGTGTTCAGTCTATAGTCACGTTAGCCTAGCTCCGCCCTCCTGCGTACTTCCGCTCAATTTTCATTTTCCTTCAATACTACCTCTGGTGGTGTATTCTTTGTTTTTCTCCGGTAAATTTTTTACCGACCCAATCAGCGAACAGAGGGAGTGGCTGAGAACGATGACGTTGATTTCGTGCGCTAGTTTAAAGCTCCAATATGTAAGGATTTTGTAAGAAAATATCCAAAAATCACTTGCACGATGTGATATATTTCCTACAGTTGTGTACTTACAATATCCCCAAAGTCTCCAAAGTTCTTTTATTTCAGAGAAATTACAATTTTAAAAAGTGTCCGTCCCGAAAAAAATGTCGCCTGTAAATGACGCAATATCTGCGCTTTCCTCGGCTATTCTCGGCTATCTCGCGTTTCGCTCGTATTGCCATAGCCATGACGTAAACATGCGAGCAGACGCGGACAACTGCATAGTGAGTAACATCTAGCGGCACCCAGTTCTTGTTTTGTTCAAACACAGAACCATGGCAAGCAGACTAGAATGAGGATCAATATCAGCATGATGTTTTTGAGATGCCGAGAGCTAGCGTCCGAGACTGACTTCCACTCGACAGAGAGCTACGTAGCGTCCGTGACTAATTTGGACTTGACAGAACTCACGAGTCACGACATTACAGCTTCATTGGACAGGTGAGCAAAATTATAAAACAAATCAATGTTATAACGTTAGCTTGACATGATGAAATGTTAGAATATGGTCAGTATGTTATTCTTATGTTGATCTAGCTGCTAGTTCGTATAGCAAACCAACTACAGTAACACGTAGAATAACATTATGACTTTCAACACACATTTAAATGCTGTTTAGTGTGATAGTGTAGCATTATTCCAAGTGGAACAGCGCTGCGTTTTCCTCACAAGTTTAATTCATCTAATAAACTGACCTGTGTGAGTAATCCAGCACTTGCGTGTAGTTCAATAGGATGAAATGTCCTTATTCCTTTATATCCGCGGACTCGCGTGTGATATATGTATCTTATTAGCAATCGCGACCTGCTTCATACCACTATAATGTTAAAAAACATGAGTGTTTTCACTTATCCTTAAACATTATTAGATCCATCAGCTTGACAGCAAGTCCCATCATTCAGCTCGTTACTGCGTCATATACATTCGCCTTTGTTATTGTTGGAAGCGGCGCCTCTTGTGCCCAACTAAAGTTACATACTGGAGCTTTAACACTTGTTAATGGAATGATGCCAGACTCTTATACAAATGAAATGTACTAATATCTGATGAGACCAGGCTATAGTCTGGTGGATTTCTTTACAAAGTAGGGTTGGTGTGAACAAGGATAATTTTGACAATGTTTTTACTTTGCGTATATAGTACATCATTGTCGTGCAAAGGTATACAATCTCTCACAAAAATCTCATCTCTGTAGATTTTTTTTCTCTATGTCGTTTTGGTAATATATTTTTTCCTACAGCTGATCTCTTCCTGTGTCTGTTGTTTTTAGTTATATTAAGTTGTATTTATTAGTTTGGGTGTTCTGAAGCTCTTTAGAGGGTTGTTATATCCCAGTAACATTTTTTATGAGTTATCCTCTTTTCACTTCATTTTCTACTTGTTTCATTTTCTCCTGCAAAAGGATAACTCAATCCGAAAAATGCTTTGAAATAAAATGACAAATCATCCCTTGCAACTAATCATGAATTATTAGGTGTAATATTAGAGATACAGACACATAAAAGCAGCCAGCCGGGTTTTGGTCTGTTGTGTTTATTTAAAATACATGGCAACATAATTCATTGAGTACCGCTGATAATCAGTTTTCCAGCGAAGGCAGAGAATACAGTTGTCTTTTTTTAAATTCTTCACCTTTTTGACATCAAATGTAAACCACATAACACAGCAACCTGTCTGCAGTGCAAATAAGATGACGGCTAATTAGCTGTAGCGCTTCTCCAGCTTTAAACAGACAGCAGCAGCATGACCTTCCCAACACTGAAAGAAACGGCATTAAAACACTCAAATCAAATGCTTTAATAAAGCTCGGCTGAATGATGAACCAATGCATGTGGAAACGGGTGAATATTCTTTTTTTAAACTAAAATAAAGATGACATAAAACAACAACCATTATTGTATGTTTGTCACAAAACAGTGTGATAGTTTTATATTTCATAATCGCATATGTACCTTGTCTCTGAAGTATTACTGTCCACAGTAATAAAAGCAAACCTTATTTATGATGGGCCTGATGATGCACTATGTATTTTGAAATATGACTGGGATTTAATGAGAAAATAACATAAATATCTCCTCCTAAAACTTTCCTTAAATGAGGACGAATCCAATATGGTATTAGAAAGATTCTTCGATAAAATACTTCCAATAAGTGTGCATTTTTCTTTTTAGCACATGAAACGCTGATAAAGGGTTTCCATCAATGCATCAAAAGTTTGGGGTCAGTAAGATTTATTATTTTTTAAAGAAATTAATACTTGCATTTACTGAGGATGCATTCAAATTATCAAAAGTGAAAAGTGACTTTCTCTTTCAAATATATGCTGTCAATCCCGAAATAAATTCGTTTCAACAACAATATGAAGCAACTGTTTTCAACATTGACAATATTACAGGTTTTCCTGTATTCTTGATCAAATAAATGCAGAACCTCAAAAAAAAAAAAAAAAAAAAAAAAAAAAAACAGAAATAATGTTGCCAAACCAAAATTACCCCACTAATTGATAGTGATTAATTTGAACAGATTATAAATTTGAGCAAATTGACTGACTTTGGTAATTCTGCCCATTTAAAACAGTTAACCCTTTTCTACGAAAATGATGCTGGTACTCGATGTCAAGGCCGGTGCTCAGCTGGGGATCTGTGAATCTTGAGAGCCGAATAATGGCGTAAATGATCACTGTCCTTAAAGGTGCAGTACGGAATATTGAAATGTGTACTGCTGTCCAAATTCAAAATACTGGAGATAAGTGTTTGCCCCGCCTCCTCAGACTCCACAATCACACAGGTTGCCAGACTGAGGAGATGGTCCTGCAGAACACAAAATCCAGGGGAGGAGTTGGATTCAGATCTAACTCCTCCCACCTTACATATACCTAAACCTATACCCATCTCCGCCCCCTGATCCCTAACCCACACAATTTTGTATCTAAAATGTAAGTCACTTAATACTAACTTCTTGTTTATTGAAATGTTGTAAAAAAAAAAAAAATTATCACATTTGTAATAATGCTGATGTTTGAAAAAAAAATGCCACTCTTCGTGTGATATTGATGCATTTCAAATGAAAGACACATACTCGTTAATCTCAGATCATTAGAACCACAATTACGATATAATTGTAGACGATATATATCACACTACCCTTCCGCGGTACTACATTTGGATTGAAACTCACAACCATTAAAAATGTATATTCTATATAATATGAATGTGTGTAGTATGAATACAATTGACCTATGGCTAAGCCACGCCCTCAAACGCGATGAGCCAATCACTGTGCGCAGCTAAACCAATACACTCGGACATTCTCTGCTTCCACTTCCGTTGAAATGCAGTGAGTCAGTTTTCATTTGTGTTTTCTTGTCATTTTAAGTTTAAAATGGTCAAACGGTGTGCATGGGTTACATTCAACTCGAACACTAGGTTCCCGAGAGGCTGTGCGACGGTGTGTGTTTTTTACCATTTGCCATGCCACATCTCAAACTGAGATAATGTCTGCTCTGGATAAAGTTATGCGATTAAGTTATGCGGTACACCAAGTAAACGTGGATAAAAGAAACAAGGATGTCTACATCTGTTCTAAGTTAAGTCAACAATGTATTTGAACGTCTATCTTTAAAATCTAGCGTAACGTTAGCCTAACATTAGAAAATGTTAACATTAGCTTCTAGCTGCGTTGTACATCATGTCACTTAGCTTCATTAACGTATCTGTAAATAACCTAGATAACAAATGTTGTGTTGAATGATTAATGTAAATACTGTAGCACCAAACGGTGATGGCAATGTTTATCACGCTTACACTGTGACCTGTACATTTTTGCCTGGAGCTGAAGCTTTTCATCAACCTTCTCAACAATAAAATTATTAATATAACCCTCCAATGCATAGTTAAGGCCCTTTAGGTGACTTCGAGATGATATATAATCTTTCTGTCTCCAAAAATCACCAATTGCCTCCTGTGAAATGTCTCCTAATGTGACCTGTCCCCGAATGTTGATTGTGTGTCCGAGTGAGTGGAGGGGGCGTGGCTTAGCCATAGGTCAATTCAGACTTACTACAGCTGCCAAGTTATTGTCATGTGACCTACAGCGTTGTGTCGCTTCACTACCATTGGCAAATCCTCTCCTGTGGCCTCATGGGATAGCAAAGAATCCATTAATGCACACTTGCCGAAAGTAGTAAGGTCATCCGGGTAATTTCGAAAACTATGTATTTCGACATATTAATCTGTTGATGTTCGGAATGCAATGAAGCATCGGATGCATAATGTGCTTGACATTCATTTACTGTACTTGCATAGAGCATGTTTCGGTGGAAATGTGCTGAATGGTTCCAGACTGGGCACCGGCTCCGGCACCGTCATCTTGTCGTGGAAAGGGGGAATGTATGTTGAGAAAGAAGAGAAAAAAAACAGCAGCATCGGAAAATGCAAATTTATTAAAGATACAAAAAATAAATAAATACAAAAAGACACTAAAACTTCTATTCCCAAGATGCCAGAATACATGACCGCAGCAGCATGCTCACGCGATTATGAAAGAAAGAATGAACGGCGCTTTCGTCGCCTGCTTGAAACGAAAGAGTGAGCTGCACTGAATCTAAAAGGTGCTTCGATAACCAATGGCGCAGGATCACAAAAACAAAGGCAAACGAACGGAACACAAAACATCTGGGTGAAATTGTGAAAAGCGACCAACCGAAACAGAACTGCATTCACATTATTGAGTAGTTCCAGTACGGACCGGTAATGTTCATACATGGTTTGACACAACGGAGGGTGATGCAGGTACCATCTGCAGCTGGGACCCAGGGAAACGGGTGGTTAGTGTTCGTCTGGACACGGGGACGGGGACAGGTAGCCGTTGGTGCCGTGAGCCCCGTTGGTCCCGTTAGTGTGGTGTTTCTGAGAGGGAGGAAGAACCTCGTCTTCATCAGAGCTGGATTCAATGTCACTGCGGTCATCCTTTGACACCTGGGAAGGTTATAGAGATGCTTAAGATTACAGTACAAACTATTCTTATGATTTGAGATAATATACAAATAATTAAACTAATTGCAATGAGTCATACTTTTTGTTATAGAAAATGATTGGACAAAAATGCATGGATCTGCTTAAAGATGCATTGCGCAAGTTTTTGCAGAACTACGCCCCCTCTGGCGACTAGCAAAACTGCAAACAGAGGTGTGCCTCTGGTTGGTATGTTTTTTAATGTACTTGAAAGAAGTCTATTATGAAAAAAGTATCACATGATCCTTCAGAAATCATTCTAATATGCTGATTTTGTGTGTTTGTGTAGAAATCATGGTGCATTGTTTCACAGTTCCTTTATTTAAGGTTCAAAAGATCAGTTTTTATTTTAAAAATAGTTTTTTGTAACATTGTCACTTTTGATCAATTTGCTGAATAACTGTTGTGCCTGGTTCAGATTACACGATTTTTTTTGTCTGTTACGATAGTCACTTTGTCAGATTACGCCGATTTTGACTCCTAAAATCTTGTCGTGGACAAGACACATGTTCGGACTACACGTCTGGTTCCTGACCAGTCAAAACATACCGTCTTTACAGCGCGTGAGCGGTCATCGAGAAGATGACACTAGTAGCGAGTGACTTCCGGAAACAAACTGTAAACAAACAATGGATGAAGCGGTGAGTGTTGTATTGGCTGTCCTGTGTTCAGAAAAAAGTAAAAAAAGAAAGAAAACCCGATAATGGACACGTTCCTGGAATTGCTCAAAGAAACAGTATGGGCTGTAAATCCTCCAAAGAGAACTTGAGGTAAAATATTGTTTTCTTTTTTTTACTTTTCTTATTTTTACTTTTAATTTTAACGTTAGCACCATCGTCTTTTTTCGCTTCCGCCATTTTTAAAAGTTGTGTACGGAAAGCTTCTGTGCTCCTATTGGTCAACCTCATACATGTGACGGAATCTGTCGTAGACAACCGTTAAAAAAATAGCTTGTTTTCATGACATCACGCCACTGCGTTGCCATGGTGCGGAATGCAAATGGAGGGCAGGAAGTGATTTGCTGTATTTAGAAAGCACTGTAACAAACTCAAAATGCCTGTTTTGTGTCGATTTATCGTAACTTAAATCAATCAAACTACAAGGAGTTTTTATCGTAGGTTGTCACCCAAAATGACACACTATATGAGATGATACGATCGAATCTTGCGTAACTGACGCCCGTTGTTGTCTACGAATCCCATCGACACCCTACGCAAAAATCGGGCTAAAATCGTGTAATCTGAACCAGGCATTAAACAACCTTACGGTCAGCAAACTTTTAAATGGCAGTGTATCTGTAAAATCAGACTCTAAGAAGCTTAATGCATCCATGCAGAGAACAGAACACTTTTATAATGAACTACTTACATGTAAAGGATTCCATTTTCCCGCCTTTGATGGCAGCGTGTGAAGTAGAGAATAAAGAAAAAGCATATTTATATATAAAAGGAGGAAAACAGCACAGGCACAAGGTTACAGTTAACCAAACCAAGATTAATAGTATCTGATTTTTGAGTCAACATGAAATGCAGCTCACAAAATAATCTTCAATTAGAAAAAAAAGTAGGGAGGGACTTCATTTTATCAACCGCCAATTCTCTGATGATCGTCACTTTATGGAAATTATTTTCCTGTTTCTGATCACAGGATCATGGATGCCTTATTTAAAAGCTGACGTCATTTCTGTAACATCATATTCATCTTATTTTAAAATACTTGTACTTTTACATTTACATACTTTCATATTTGTTTGTTTTTATGAAACACCAAACAGAGAGACATTACGCATTTAAAGTACATCTGAATTAAAGACATTAGCAATAACAAGCGTTTCTATTTGCCACAACAATTTTTTAACACCTATTAATATACATTTGCTGCCTCAGCTTGATGTCAATTTATTATAAAGTAATTTATTGCATTTTAAAGAAAAATGTCTTTGCAAAAACATGCAGTAAATGAATAATTTACAATAAGACCAGGAGCGTGTACCAGTGTTATTTTAGTACCACTGATATGCCAATATCATTTTTGTTAATATTTTGAATTCATTTGATTTTACTATGTTCTGTTTTCACTATAAGTTTTAGTAATTTTGCTGTTTTTGTCATTTTTATAATGTAATTTTTGTTTATTGCTTCTAGTTTGTCATTTTAATATTTCAAGTTAAGCTAAAAAAATAAGAAACGTTGCCGTAGCAAATAGCTGAAATGGAATAAGTTTAACTTATTTAAAACAAAATTCCATTAATGTTTGTTTCAAGTAATTCGAAGTACGTTTTTTTTTTTTTTAATGGTTTTAGTTAACGATAATAACCATGCCGTTTACTGAAGTAAATAGGGTTTGATTTCATGCTGAATAAAGCCTTGTTCACTTGATTTTGGCCATGATTTGGCTGTCTGTAGGTAGATGAACTTGTGTGCCAAATCGATTGGCATTGCGTTATAAATATACATTATCCTTTTAAAATACCCAAGATGGTGTGGTTTTCTGAAATCTCACCTTTCCTCTGGAAATGGCCCTGTAGGTGGTGCGCACTATGAGATATGACCAGAAGGTGTGCAGGGCCTGCAGCAGGACGAGCAGTGTGTTAAACACCCACCACGATGGATACGGCCCAACAATCTCCCAGCTCTCAAACACAGTAGTGTTTAAAATCCTGCAAAACAAACACATTTTATTACAACATCTTAGGACATTCCATTACTTCAAGTATATTCAACAACCTTGGCTTCAAAACCCTTACGTGAGATCAGTGGAAAATAATTGGCACACAGATAAAGGACAGTCTCAACATTAACTACAGCGATTTTCAAGTCTCTACCTCAATCCCTCTTGACTAAAGCCACCAAATGTCCAAAGTTGCACTCATGTTTATGCTAATAGCTTTTGAACCATAACATCTAGAATTCCTCTGATTCCTTAAAGACATTTTTGGCGATATGGCGAACGAAGCAATATTTCAGATTCTGCTGGTCACTAGATCAAATGTAAATCAAATGAGTGATGCTGATCATGAAGGTCAGCCTTCATTGCTGCATTGTAGTATGATGGACGACTCCTAACCTCTAAAATAAGACTCACTGCAGTTTATCTGTGAATACAGGCACTATGACAACAGCTCTGTGAAGGCCATTTCATAATCATTACTAAATGACAGTGAGGACTCTGAGGACCGGAGACTTCACATCAGCACCAACTCAACGGTTCCTCACGTGGAGCCAAATCTAATCGCACACTGTGATTAGACCGTTTCCCTAATTCCATTAGAGTCACACAATAAAGTACTCAAAAGCCACAGTAGACACTTAGATGAGGTGAGTGAATAAAACGTCTTTCCAGTACTAAATTATTGATGAGGAAAGCTAGAAGAAAAAGCACAATGACTCATTCTGAAGAAAAGAATCATGTCAAAAGAATAATGGATCTGAAAAAGTCACAGTACTGAAATTTGTGAGAATCAAATGCACCTGCTATTAAAGGGATACTTCACCTCCGGAAAGATGAATGTGTTTTTAAAATGGGTCATTTATGTAGAAGAAATGTGAAATTATTTTTGAATTTGGAGCTTTCTAGACTGAGAAAAGCCAGAAAATGTATTTGATGTATTTGGATGAAAGACAACAACTCCCAGAATGCACTTGCTTCGCTACCCTAGGAGGCCACGCCTACCGGTTACAGAGCGCCGTAGTTAAACAACAAGTCTAGACTACTAGTGAGTCTCCGTGATGAGTCTGCCCGAAAATGTGTTTCGAGATCGCCCAAAATGTCCGGGATTCGTCTTTTGCGTTCTACAGTCGCCATTTATCATGTTTACTGTGGCGAGCGGGACGAGTGAGGGCCGCGGGAGAATGGCTCGAGTCATGTTTACTGTGGCGAGCGGGACGAGTGAGGGCTGCAGGAGAATGGCTCGAGTCATGTTTACTGTGGCGAGCGGACGAGTGAGGGCCGCCAGAGAACGGCGCGAGGCCGGTGGCGTGATTATCGATGAGCGACACCTGTGAGACGCACCGCTCTCGTATCTCTAACGGAGAAGCGGGAATTTTCTTAGCAATGTTAAAACGCACATCAACCGATCACTTGTTTAGCGTTCATGTAAACACTACATTCAGATTCACCAATCAGAATGAATTCAGTTAGATTGAAACAAAAGCTGTGCATGTAAACAATGAATGGCGACTGTAGAAAGCAAAAGCTGAATCCCGGACATCGACGGCCGGACATGTCCAGGAAAAAGAGGATGGTAACCCCATAACTCAGCTTTCTCCACAGAACAAGAGCCTGCTAGCTTAGCTTCCAAAAAAAGACACTATGTGTTCATTCTGTGAGTGAGATCGCCCTCTTTGGACAGGTTGAGGACATGTGGGACAGACCCTACTATTGACTGCAGTCTTTAGCCTCTGGACAAAACATCCTCCAATGAAAAATACATAAATCTCTCGTCTCAGGGGGATATGAGGGTGTAAATCACGGTAATTCGAAAATACTACAGGTTTCCTACAAATACAAAGCTTAAAGCTACACTGTGTATATATGTGCACAGTGAGAAATATATGTGCTCATTAATGTATATTTACTTCGTTCAAGTAATAAAGTATTCTCGTGAGTGTATAATATGCCATTGAAAATACATACGGGTAAGGGGTTCTAATGTCGGTCGCCATGTTGCCCCTCTATCTTGAAAGTACATTAGCCAAAGAGGGACATACCCGTTAATTCAAGCTTCGCCTTTCGCGTTTACGTTTGAGTTAACACTCATGGACGAGGTTGAAACTGGAAGCCATGTTAATCTTGGAACTACATTAGCCACCGTAAGAGTTAAAACAAAATTGGAATTTGAGAGGAACAGAAACTAATATTCACTGGATGTTCATATACCTTTTCACCACTAGATGAGGGTAAAAATCACATAGTGTAGCTTTAATGCTAAATCCTGAAGTATCCCTTTAACATCAGCTAATTTCAGGCGCAAACATGGTTCAAAACTCCTTGTGATCGGATTAAAACAAATTCAGAGGTGCTAAGTTCAGAAAAATTGGATATGCACTGGATATGGATACTTTTCTATTTATATAACAATAACAACACTGGTTAAAATTAATTCTTGTGGAAATCAGCATTGCCACACATTTTTCGCCATTTTTAGCCAAAATCTGAAAAGTTGTCTAAATGGTCTAGTAAAGCACAATGCTATTTCCTTTTGTGATAAAATGCTAATTATAGGTGTACAAAACTAAGACCCCATTGGTTTTCTCTCATTCTGAACTCTTTCACATCTAACACTACTGCTGTAGCCATAGTAACTATTACTTGGCAACAACACTGACTGAAGGTGTCAAAACCTGAAATAAAAACGCTGGAAAAGATGATAAAATAGAGCATTTCAGATATACAGATGAGAACGAGAGGTTCAGACACATCATCGACGCACATCATCTGTTACTGACAGGAGTGTCTTACCATACAGGATACACTCCCAGCCTGGAACTGATGAACACCAGGGCAAACATGACGAATAGGACGTTGCAGAGTCTCTGGCACTTAGAGTCAGTTGGCCATTTTAGCAGCCTGCAAACACAAACTTGCAGCATGATTTATTATATCAACATGACAGACATCTAATGCATGCAAATAGCACATCTTGCATCACCAATCTTGAATCCTGAATCGGTCAATGTGCCCAGTGTGACTGCCACTCTTAGAAAAAAGGGTTCTATATATGTAGCATACGGTTCTTTACTAAACTGCAAAGGACCTTTTATGCAAAAAACATTATTCTGTAACATTTTGTAGTTGTAATTAAATTATTGTTTATTAAACTGTTGTAGTAACTTAACATCCCATTTTAATCATGCTGATTTTTGGAGGATAAAAACTGAAATGATACTCTTCATGTGATATTGATTAATTACATTTTTAACCCCCATATCTTGAATTTTGTTATCATTCATGAATTGCATTTCAGGGGTTCCAAATACGTAGCGCTTTAGAACCTTTTAAGGTTCTATATTTGAACGTTTTCTTCTAAGAGTGTGTTTTTGTCATGACAGTGTGAACGGCACAAACCACATAGAATCAGATCTTTTTGATTCTGATATGTCCCACTTCCGTAAGTGTAACTACACCCGATATACTGTAGTTCAGATGTTTTTGCAATGGACTTTCTGTCTGAACAGTCATATCAGAATTCATGCGACTTTTACGTCATTCTAGAGGAGCATTCGTCACAACTCTGCACTCATGCGAATCACTTCAAAGATTTTACATAACCGACGTTATCTAGACAGTTTGAAAGGTACACTCTTAGAAAAAAGGGTTAATTAGGGTTCTATATACTGTATGAAGCATATGGTTCTTTACTTACTCCAAAGAACCTTTTATGCTAAAAAAGCTTCTATAATGACAAGAAAGAACCCTTTTGGCACAAAGGTTCTTTATAGGCTATTATTCATTCATATATTACATTATTCTTCTAATTAAATTATTGTTTTATTAAACTGTTGTAGTAACTTAATATCACATTTTAATCATCTGATTTTTGGAGGAGAAAAACTGAAATTGCACTATTCGTGTGATATTGATTAACTATATAAAATTATATAAATATAGACTTTTTCTAACCCCCATATTTTGAATTTTGTGATCATTCAAATGCATTCATAAATACATTGTAGGGTCTTGATGTTTGTCAATAATATGAAACATTTAATCCTGAAAGGACAAAACAAATGATATCGAATGAACCCAAAAGGTTCCATTTAGAACCTTTTTCCTGGTTACAAAGAAAGAACCCTAAAGGGGGTTCTTATTATTGAACCCTTAAAAAGAGTTCTGTATAAACCTTTCAGGGGTTCCAAATACGTAGAGTTGATGGAACCTTTTAAGGTTCTATAGAACCTTTTCTTTCAAGAGTGTAGTCAGTGGAGGACAGAGATGTTTCAGAACTCATAAGTATTACAGTGATGGCTCTACAAGCAAAACATGAGGGCTCATTTCAATAATATATTCGCATCCTAGTCTTTGTTTTTAATATTGTCTGTGCATAAATTTGCTGGCTTCAATGGCGGATCACACAATACTTTTTCTGAATTAACGAGTTAATTATCTCAGACTTACGAGATAATTTTTCATGGAAAAAACGTTCTTGCTCTGTTTTTCAGAATTAATGACTTGATTATCTCAAAAATTATGAGCAACTCATTAATTAATAAAAAAAAACTGAGTGAAAAAAATTTTTTTTTCAAGAAAAATATCTCCTAATTCTAGGATGATTAACTCATTAATTCATAAAAACTGAGTAGATTTTTTTTCCTTTAAGTGAATGCAATACGATTTCGCCAATACGATACTTTTACATTGATGTTGGTCACTATTCACTGCCATTATACGGACGAGCGTGAGCAGGACAAAAAAGAAAAAAATAAATCTAATTTTGTGTCCAAAAAACGAGAGAAGGATATGGCATTAGAACAGCAGCAGGGTGAGTGAATGATGACTTAATTTTCATTCTCAGCTTAACCATCCCTTAGAAAATAGCACATGACTCATACTGACTGCATTTATAGTACTTTATGGTTATTTATTTGTACTATTTGTGATTTTTCCCAGAAGAATAACAAAGTTGGAAATAACACGAGGGTGTAAACAGTGAATTCTATTAATACAATTTTTATTTATTTTTTTGAGTGGACTATGCTATTAAAATGATCTTGTAGACCTGCCAAAAAAAGCTCTCTAACAATCACATTTGAATCAGTAACTTAAAAATAAATACTTTATTTACCAACGAATTCCTGTTGCTGTACAATAGGTGATTATTAGATACTAATAGAAAATGACCATGGAATTGTGTCATTTTTTCCTGTGGTTTTAATGGATGTAATAGGAAATCACCTCCAGCAGAACGTCGGCTGCGTCGTGCAGGCACATGACAAGCGTTCCCACCCGAGCCATGTTATTCACATATGAGAAGGTGATCAGAGAGATGGTGGCCACATGATGCAGGAACATCAGTAGAAAGTCCTGCAGGAAGTCACATAGAACATGTAAATGTTTATGCACAAGGCAAACTCATTCCTAGTATGCAGTACATTTTCCACACTGTCTAAATACACTGCATAAAACATTAAACTCACAATTAGTTGGAAGTTAATGGAAGTCATATTAATTACTTTTTAACCATAATATCACAATTAAGTGAACATAAAACATTATTTAATTACTTACATTTATTAACAAATATTCTAGCTGTTTCTTCATTAGTTTAATTGATTTGTTTACATTTTTTTTAATTTAAAAAAAATCATTAATTTCATGCTGGCCCCCTCATAAAAGTGCTTACTGCCAATTCCTGAACTCTGACTGAGCAATGATTGACTATCAACACCTCTTCATTTTCACTTGATTCATTTTCTGCTCATTGTGTAAATCAAGTTAGTATTAAAATTGTTAATGTGTCTGAGCTTGCCCACAGATATTTCTGAAAGTTTGTTATACCGTTTTATGTAAACCGTGTTTTTAAAGGTGCAATGTGTAATATTTCTGAGGATCTATTGACAGAAATACAATATAAGATCCATAACTGTGTTCAATGGTGTATAAAGACCTCACTCAATGAACCGTTATGTTTTTATTACCTTAGAATGAGACATATATATCTACATAACCGGGCACCCCCTTTTATGAAGGTCGACATATTGTGACGTCATGTTTCTACCGTAGCCGACAGCGTACAAACAGCGCTACAGAGCATGTGTCGTTCATACCTTGAAAGAGAAGCCACAGAAAGCTGAAGCTAGCCATAGACACCGCGAGTAGTGACTTCTTTCCTTGTCAGTGGTGTAAAATATGTAGTTGGAATGTTTCATGTAACTTAGTTCTTCTTTCTCGCTGTGTTATGGCTTTGACAATCAGCTGATTAGTACTATTGACCGTAAAACAGTAACGTTACAGGGGTCACCAACCCTCTCGATCCCCGTACAATTCGATCTTGAAAGCATTTTAAGTCGAACCGTGAAGAGTTTTCAAAACCAGAGAAACTAACAATATTTGTATTCATTATTATATATAATTTGTGTGTAGTAAATGGTGTCTAGGGGATGCGGAGAGCACGCACGGTGTTACAATCACTTCATTTTTGCCACGCTCACCTTTTGTGAGTGAGTCAGTGAGTGAGTGAGTCAGTCACTGAGTGAGTGAGTGAGTCAGTGAGTGAGTGAGTCACTGAGTGAGTCAGTGAGTGAGTGAGTGAGAGAGACAGTGAGTGAGTGAGTCACTGAGATGAGAATCAGTGAATAAATAAATAAAAAAAACAAGATGATTGATCAGTAAGTCAGATAAATAAATAAATGAAATGATGAATAAATGAGATAAGATAAATAAATAAGATGAGTAAGATAAATAATAGATTAATAAATAAATAAATAAATGAGATAAGAAATAAATAAATGATCACTGAATAAATAACATGATAATAAAGAATAATAAAAAAGAACAAGTGAATAAATAAGATAGACAATAAATGATAAATAAATAAATAGATGATCAATAAATAAGAATCAGATGATAATAAATAAATAATGATAAAGATAAATGATAATAAATAAATAAATAAATAAATAATAAATAAATAAATAATATAAATAAATAATAAATAAATAAATAAATAAGTAATAAATAAATAAATAAATAAATAAATAAATAAATAAATAAATGATAAATAAATAAATAAATAAATGAATGATAGATAAATAATAATAAATAAATGAATAATAAATAAATAAATAAATGATAAATAAATGATAATAAATAAATGATAACAATAAATCGATCATAAATAAATAGCAATCAGATAAATAAATATATAAATCAAATAGATAATAAAATAAATAAATAAATAATTAAGAATCATGATAATCAATAAGATAATAAGATGAGATAAGATCAGTGAGATAAATCTTCAGATGAGTGAAATGAGATACGATAAATGAGATGAGTAGATCAGTAAATGAATTGAATCACTGAATGAGTGCATAGATGATGATAGATGGAACAGTGATTAGAGTATGACGAGTCACAAGATAAATAAATAAATGAGAGATAGAGTAAGTCAAGATAAATAGATAAGATCACTGAGTGAGTAACGATAAATAAATAGATGAGTGAGATAAAGAACGAGTGATTGAGTAAGATCTAGATAATGAGTAATAAGATGATCAAGTGGTAGATGATGATAAGATAAATTGATTAGAATAAATCTTAATAAATTAAGATAGTGAGTGAGTGAGTGAGTCAGTGAGATGAGTGATGAGTCGATCAGTAATTGAGTGAGATCAAGTCGGTGAGTGAGTGAGATCAGATAAGGTGAGTAGAGTGAGTGAGTAGAGTGAGTGAGTCAGTGAGTGAGTGAGTGAGTCAAGTAGCAGTGAGAGTGAGTGAGTGAGTGAGATGAGTGAGTGAGTCAGTGAGTGAGTGAGTGAGTCAGTCAATGAGTGAGTGAGTCAGTCAGTGAGTAAGAGTGAGTCAGTCAGTGAGTGAGTGAGTGAGTGAGTGAGTGAGTGAGTCAGTGAGTGAGTCAGTGAGTGAGTCAGTGAGTGAGTCAGTGAGTGAATGAGTGAGTGAGTGAGTGAGTCAGTCAGTGAGTGATTGAGTCCAAAATTGCCATGCCCTTCACTCGCTAACTTTTCTCCGTCTTCGTTCACCGGATGTACCGTTCATTGCTTACGTTGCACGAGTGCCCACTGCTGGCGGAAACCGCAATGAGCTGAACTGAAACGCCCTAAGCCCTTGATCACTTTGAATCAGCTATGAGTTGATTTATTATTTACTTTTTTCCCCTTTGTGGATTTGTCTAATGCAGCATCCACATGTTTGGGTTATTTTAAAATAAAATAAATAAACTATAATTAATATATCAAAGAGTGTTTGTTGTGGTGGTGATTAGACGGTCTGTGGTTACATCACAATCGTACTGCATTGTGGAAATAGATGCCTGAAGTGTACATATGAAGTAGACTCGCTCCCTCTGTCTAAATTGAGGGAACGAATGTCTGTCCATATAAACTTCCCCTCGTTCACTTCACGAAGTGGAATTGCACTTCAAAATGGCGGCAGGGATTCCCCGAGGGGAAGTGCTTAGGGAAGTTTGCAAGTGCGTGTCTGAAAGTGGACTGGAACGCAGCCTGAGTGGGTGAGTGAGTGAGTGAGTGAGTGAGTCAGTCAGTGAGTGAGTGAGTGAGTCAGTCAGTGAGTGAGTCAGTCAGTCAGTGAGTGAGTCAGTGAGTGAGTGTCAGTGAGTAAGTCAGTGAGTGAGTGCAGTGAGTCAGTGAGTCAGTCAGTGAGTGAGTCAGTCAGTCAGCCAGTGAGTGAGTCAGTAAGTGAGTGAGTGAGTCAGTAAATCAGTCAGTGAGTGAGTGAGTGAGTCAGTTAGTCAGTGAGTGAGTGAGTCAGTGAGTGAGTCAGTGAGTCAGTCAGTGAGTGAGTCAGTGACTAAGGAGGCTTTCACACTAGCACTTTTGGTGCGCACCAGAGTTCGAATGACGTCAGAGTTCGGATTCGTTTGGATGATGTGAACGCTGTCTTCCGAACTCGGGTGCGCACCAGCGAACCGTACTCGGGTCCGCTTAAAAGGTGGTCTGGGGTACGGTTCATGTGAACTCCAGTACGGTTCGCTGCTGATATGAACGCAAACGAACCAAACCGCGGAAGTGAACCGCTATTGATGACGTATAATGTGGTCGAATCATTTTTCCGACAGACAGACGCAAGTGTGTTTCTGTATCTTTTCTAGGGCTGGTCCGAATACTTCACAAGGAAGTAGTGTCGTATTTGGTGCAATATAGATAGACAGCTGAGACGCGACATGTTTCAAATTAATAAACCTTGAATAAACTACACAACAGCGCGAGCAGGAAGCGGCGTGCCTCACGCGAGCAGAGTTTATGCTCCGAGAACTGACATATTGCAGAACAGACAAACACAGGTCTTATATGGAGGGATTATATGCTCCGAGAATGGACACTGCTGCACTAGTGATATAACTTAAACTTAAATTTAAATGAATAAAACATAGCAACGAAATTTAAATAAATAAAAATGAAATTTAAATGAATAAAACATAGCAACGAAATTTAAATAAAACAAAGCAACGAAATTTAAATAAATAAAAACGAAATTTAAATGAATAAAACAGCAACAAAATTTAAATAAAACAAAGCAACGAAATTTAAATAAATAAAACATAGCAACGAAATATAAATAAATAAAACATATAGCAACGAAATTTAAATAAATAAAAACGAAATTTAAATGAATAAAACAGCAACAAAATTTAAATAAAACAAAGCAACGAAATTTAAATAAATAAAACATAGCAACGAAATATAAATAAATAAAACATATAGCAACGAAATTTAAATAAATAAAATCGAAATTTAAATAAAAACATAGCATAATAACGGGTAAAAAGGATAATACATTTTGTTTCTATTATTCTTTTCTTTGAAAACAAAACCAAAGGTTAAAAAAAGAACAAATGTGAAGCGAGCTATTCTATCCATTTTGATGCCTTTTCATAGCGGTTACCAAGCAACATGATTACGCCGCCAGCTGCAGCTTGATGAGGCAAGCGTACCGCGGTTCGGATACAATATATAATGTGAACACAGACCATTGGGGGCAGGGGAGGGGGGAGCAATCGAACTCGGGGTCGGAACAGGCAATCGAACCAAGTGTGAAAGCCCCCTAAGTGAGTGAGTGTTTCAGTGAGTCAGTGAGTGAATGAGGCAGGTTTGTGTCAATTCGGAGAGAAGAAAGAGCTAGAACACGCAGCTGGTATCGGTGTATCGTTACTGCAGAAAAGGAGTATTGGAACCTTTTCAGATATTTAGGCTAAGTATCGGATACATATTCGAAATATTGATATTTTTAACAACACTAATTGACAGGCTACGCAACTACCATTTTCAAGCCCCAGAAAGGTAGTTAATACATCATTAAAGTAATCCATGTGACTCCAGTGGATTAACCTCAATTTTATGAAGCAACGCGAGTGCTTTGTAAAAACATAAAAGCATAATTTACCACTTTATTTATAAAATACGAATCTCCAACACTTGTTTACGAGATGCCGCATGGATAATCAAGATGCGTCATGCCGCATGAGTGTTGTTTTGACGCGAAGAGTAGAGAGTAGTAGGAAATTCATATTTTGTAAATATAAATCTTGTCCTATGAAAACTTGGGTCAATATGGATACGATTACTTTAAAACCTTTTAGCGGGCTAAATTTGTGATATCAACTTATATAGAACACAGCTTGGCTAGACATATGGCTATGGTTTTCTAAGTACAGTACATTTGCTTTACAGTAAACTTCACCTTCTAAAACCTTTTTTTTAGTTTTGTTTTTTGAAGTGCTTTCTGTATTCTGTATTTTAGTTTTCTAAAGTGTTCATGAATTACAAACAATTAGGTTTAGATCTATGCTTAAAAAGGGGAGAAAGAGTCCAAAATGTACTGCAGAACAGGAATGACCAATTCAAGACTTTATTCGCAACTTGTTCAACAAGAAATCTTGAAATTAAGCAGCTTCATATTGAAACATGACTGCAGTGTCCTCACACTCTATACTCTCAGAGGAAATCCTGTTGAAGAAAGCTGTTAAGAGGCCAGGTGTTGCATGCTCCCCTGCGGCATCATGGGATTGAACTGACTCAGCCGAGCAGGTTGATGAAGATGAAGATGAGGAGGAAGTGCAGTGGGGCGAAAAACAGAATGGAAGCATGGCAAATGAAGAGAAGGAGCACACTGGTGCAGGCGCGGAATGGGCCGGGGCGTCCGAAATGTGGGCTGAATTTTGGGCATGGAAAAAACTGAAAGGAGAGAACAAAAGAAACAAAAACAAGATTTGCATTTTCTGAAGGAAACAGCAGGGTATGCAAGGCAGCAAAAGGATCGAATTTGAGGTTTAGGTTGTACTTTGGTTTTTTACTGTCACAATCTGTCTGGTTTATATAGTCAGCTGCAGATTAAATAAATATTTCTGGCACTGTGCATTCACGTCAAAAACCTCACATACTCACTCACTCACTCACTCACTCACTCACTCACACTCACTCACTCACTCACTCACTCACTCACTGACTCACTCACACACACTCTACTCATCACTCACACACTCGCTCACTCACTCACTCACTCCCTCACTCACTCACACACTCACTCACTCACTCACTCTCACACACACTCTCACTCTCACTCACACACTTACTCTCACTCACTCACTCTCACACACTACTCACTCACTCACTCACTCACTCACAGACACACTCACTCACACACTCACACACTCACTCACACACTCACTCCACTCACTCACTCCACTCACTCACTCTCACACTCACTCACTCACTCACTCTCACACTCACTCACTCTCACACACTCACTTACTCACTCACACACTCTCACTCACTACTCACTCACTCACTCACTCACTCACTCACACACTCACTCACTCACACACTCACTCACTCACAGACACACTCACACACACACTCACACACTCACTCACACACTCACTCACTCACTCACTCACTCACTCACTACACTCACTCACTCACTCACTCACTCACTCACACTCACATCACTACTCACTACACTCACTTACTCACTCACACACTCACTCACACTCACACTCACTACTCACTCACTCACTCACAGACACACTCACTCACACACACACTCACTCACTCGCACACTCACTCACTCACTCACTCACTCACTCACTGCACTCACTCACTCACTCACTCACTCACTCACTCACACTCACTCACTCACTCACTCACTCACTCACTCACTCACT
>JAQIUQ010006170.1:0-152500 GCA_030378365.1 Hybognathus amarus
CACTACACCAGTTTCCCCTTCGGCATCATTTCTTCATTACAGCTGCATGATCTACATTCGAAATAAAACTGAAATTGAAAAAAGCAGCATGGCAATAGTGCGATTATCAGTCCGCAAACGGTTTAATTTGTCTTAAAGGGATACTCTCACCTCTGGAAAGATGAATGTGTGTTTAAAATGGGTCATTTATGTAGAAATGTGAAATTATTTTTGAATTTGGAAGCTTTTTAGACTGAGAAAAACCAAGAAAATATATTTTTGGGCTTATGTGGATGAAAAGACAACAACTCCCAGAATGCACTTGCTTCGTCTGCCCGAGGAGGCCACGCCTGACCGGTAACATTCGATCCATCTTATTGCAACATGGATTCAATAACTGATCTTTAATTTCTTTAACAATACACTTTCAGTTTAATATTCAACAAGACAGGAGGCTTATGCATTTCTGCAAACGCTAACAATACAAACACGTGGCCATATAGGCTAAAGTTGCTTTCCTGGTATTCCTGTAATCATTTACAGTGTATGATGATTAAAGACTCTTGTATTTCCACACTGAATGCTTTCCTCTTCTGATATGGAGACGTACACCCATCTGAATACTGAACTCTGAAGATGATCAGACCAATGATCCTGTCATGAGGACAGTGTGTTCAGAAAACTGTAAAGGCCGTCTGACCGCACATCTCACACACACACACACCATGGTGATCTCATGACGTCTAGTGAGTTCAGCATCTCCAGTAGCAACGTATATCTACATGTGTCAACAAGGCGGATCAGCTGACCTGTGGAGGAGAGCGGGTATAAGGAGGCCTAAAGAGAGACGTTCATCTGCTCTGTGCCAGTGAGATCACACACACACACACACACTCGAGCAAGAGCATGTCAAATATTTACCTCAAACAATCCCATTTGTGACGTGAAAGCGGAGAACAGGCTTGCATTCAGGACAGTACTGGACTGGGTTTAAACAGTAAAGTCATTGAGCACAATCTTACCAGTCATCCTGACGTTCAACTTACGAAAAAACCAGAACCTAATACTTCCTGGAGAATGATGACGATGCCATGAGGAACTCCACTAGAAAAACCTATTGCATGATCATAAAATACAGTAATGATCCCAAGATAACATTCAGTTTGAGAAGATTCTGGGCTGATTTTTTTTTTTTAAAAAGGAAGAAATTTAAATACTTTTAATCATTAAATGAAGCTTTGGAGAGCAAAGAGACTTCTTTCAGAAACTGTACAAATCTCTATTCTAAATTATTATTTTTCAGTTTTTCATGTTAGAATTACCACAGACAGGCATGACATAAAATTATAATATCTGCTATTAAAAATAATGAAATTATATACATTTTTTAAAAAAAATACCTTTGAATGTTCACTAAAATCTTAATCAATTTAAAGAAGTAGTATTTTATTTGTTTATTGTGATTATGTGATAATTCACTCATATCAGAGCAATCATATTACTATAATCTTTGTAAATATATATTTTTTTCTGTTTTCATTTGAATTTTAGTTAACATTTTAGTATTTTGGTTTGTGTTTTGTACTTCCTCTCATAATTTTAATGTTTCAATTTTAGTTTGTTTTTTTCGCAAACTTGTGATGCATCCAGATGACTAATTTTGGCTTAGATCTAGAATCAATAATTCTTTATATTTGAAGCCAGAACCGATATATTGGCTTATAAATCTAAATCCAAATTTCTATATAATTTTTAATAAAGAGCCTGTTTAGCAAAAACATAAGTCTCCCCATTAAAAGCCAAAGACACAAACACAATTATGATACTCATTAGAAGTTTAGCCGATATGACAGATTTGCGCTGCACTATGTTGCACTTTAACTGGATTTTCCTTTTAAAGTGATTTCTATCGCATTTCAACCAATTTAAAACCATCATGTTGAACAGTGTCTCAGCTGGAGGAAATAATACATTTATCGGCTTTAATATATCGGCTAAATTTTCTTGCTCGGGTCAATAATGACTGACGTTAGAAATGGTCATATTGCTGCCTATACTCGATCGATGGCCGATATTTCGTGTGTCCTGTAGCACAAACCAAATAACTATGGAAATGATAAACGCATTCCTTAAGCAACTCACTGAAATTTCATTTTGTTTTAATTTTGAACATGCTAAGCTACTGAAAAACTCACACATTAAATATTTTAACAAGAAAAGTATTTTTTCATATCAAAGGGGATACAGACTGAAAAGTTTGGGCCTTGCGCCAAATGTTGCCAAAGTATCAAAATGTTGCCAACAGTATCAGATAATATATATATATATATATAAATAATAAAACAAAAGTAAAACATGTCTAAA
Organism: Hybognathus amarus; assembly: GCA_030378365.1. Classification (NCBI taxonomy): domain Eukaryota; kingdom Metazoa; phylum Chordata; class Actinopteri; order Cypriniformes; family Leuciscidae; genus Hybognathus; species Hybognathus amarus. The sequence goes on from JAQIUQ010006170.1 coordinate 2,344, forward strand.
TCAGTGCCATATGTGTAGCATTGTGCAAATAACTCCTTGATATATGAGATAAAACTTCATTGGGTCACTCTGAGGATTAGCTGTCTCTGTGGTTTTGTGAAAAGCTAACATATATTGAGCCGTCAGTGCAGCTGTACAATCATGTTCTCCAAATAAGGAATATTTTAAGTCACTCAGTTCACTCAGAGAATGATGGAATCAAGGTTTCAAAACTCTTAGATTGCTCAGAAGATTTAGCAGAAAGTGTTCCTCGTCCTCTGTTGACAGATCCTCTGCTCTCTCTCTCTGTCCATGTTTGTCTATGTCTTCCTCTCTCTATCTCTAGATCATGGTCACTTAATCTGTTTTTGGAGAGAATTTTAAAGAAACATTCTTTAAAATGTTTAATAGAATATATAACCGGCCAATTTAGAAGTTCTCTGAGGGTCGTTTATTTTTGGAGGTTGTGAAAATTTGCTTTCTTTAACTTTAATTTCTCTCTCTCTTTCACACACACACACACACACTGCAGGGCAGGAATAAACTCTGCTGATGCTTCATGGTGATAAAGAGGATGAACGGGAAGTGAGCAATAACGGCTCTTCGTATCAGCAGAACTTGACACGCAGTCGCTGGTGCTGGGACCAGGCCTGGATTTAATCCTGCATTTATTTATTTATGTTTTCCGTTGTTGACGGAAAACCAACGACAATTCTCACAGGACAAAAACTTTCTAACGTCATTTGGGCTTGATTTTGTAAAGTGTTAACAATGTAACATGCAAGTATTTGATCATATATAAAGCCACTCTATATATTGATATATCGGCCAGCATATCGGGTATCGGCCGATATATGATCATCTTTAATGTTATCGCTATCGGGCCGAGAAGAAAATTTGGCCGATATATTAAAGCCGATAGAGAATGGATTATTTCCTCCAGCTGAGACACTTCAGATGAGCACTGTTCAACATGATGGGTTTGAACTGCATGATTTAAATATGATTCATGAAGGTAAATACGGTTAAGTGCAACATGTGCTGTCATATCGGCTACATAAAATTATAATGAGAACATAATTGGACATGGGTTTTAATGGTGTGAGACTTGTTTTTCTAATCAGGCTCTCAAAAATCATATAAAAATTTGGATTTTAAGATTTATCGGCCAATATATCGGTTATCGGCTTTCAATTCAAAAATTATCGGTTATCGTATCGGCCAAACTTTTTATAACCGGTGATCTCCTAAAAGCCACAATTTAAAATTTGACATCACAGTGTTCACAAAATATAATTTTTGGCTTAGTAATCAAAACACATTTTTATTTAATGATAACAATAGTAATAGTTTTTATTCTTATTTCATTTTACATTTTGTGTAATAATAATAATTATTATTAGTAGTAATAGTAGCAGCAGTAGCATTTTGTTGTTGTTTTATACTTATATTAAAATATATTTATTGGGCATACGACGCCCAAATGTGCTTTAGCCTCAGTCACAATAAGAGGTAGATCGAGCCCTGAGCGACACACTAACAGGAACAGAAAGCTCCCAGTTTAACAGATAAAAGTGAGGAGACCGAAGTCAGCTGACGCCCGCAGCTGTGCTGGGAACATCAACCTGAGGCTTGTTCTCTCTCTCTCTCTCTCTCTCTCTCTCTCTCTCTCTCTCTGTACCCTCTCCCCTCGCCTCTGGTTAGTGAAAGTAGGCCATCTGCATCACAGCTCATGTCTGAGTCTCCTGGATCATGATCTTGCTCTGAGTTCTCACATCAGCGCCGCATTGCTCCATCGCCAGTGGCAGCGCTGGCTTATATAAAGCCCACGCACATTTACATGCTTTTTCATTGTTGTTGTGTCTCTTGGAAGAGCTGAAGCTCTCCCTGATTCACAAGCACTCGTCGAGGTAACCGACTGAATTTCTCTGAAGAAACAAAGATTGATAAAGCTGTGTGTAGATAGATAGATAGATAGATGATAGATAGATAGATAGATAGATAGATAGATAAGATAGATAGATCAGATGATAGATAGATAGATAGATAGATAGATAGATAGATAGATAGATAGATAGTTAGACACACAAAATCTTTTAACTTAGATGCAATTAATCGATTTTTGATCAATGTAAATAATGAAACTTTATCTGCCATTTCTCCAAATTCCAAATTAAACTTCCAAACGAAAAAGGCAAATAATCAAAAGAAACAAAGTTCTTCTAATTTGTTTTAATTTCTATCTTATTAAAATAAATTTAAATTTGGTTATACAATAATCAGTGTAAGTGTCTTTTCTTTTTAGAATAAAAAATTTGTCAATTTTTATACACCAGATAAAAAAAAGCTTTAGTACACATTAAAAAAACATACAATAATCAGTATAATATGTGCTAGTGCTCATTTCTTAAATAATCCAGTCAATTAAATACTCATTTCCTCTTGTAATGTGGACTTTGGACAAAAATTTGACCATATAAGATAATCAAATAAACATGAATTATGACATAAGTGCAAATACAGCTTCAGATTACAAAACATTAGATTTGAATCCCGATTAAAAGAGCCAAATTAATATTAGAAAACCGATAAATGAGTTATAAAAACAGAAAGTCACTTGAGGCTGTGCGTTTCAGTGATTGTACCGAAGTTATGTGAGTAATGACTCTCTTTAAGCGTGGTAAAATCACCGTAACGCACCATGTCCTCCACGTGGCTGATGTCATTCACTCAGCGCGAGCAATCCTGCTTTATCGAGCTCGGCTTCAACACACACTCCGCTTCGGAGACCTAGAATCAGTCTGTTGGTCTATGTGGGAAAGCTCATGAATGCTCATATTGTTTGGTTCTCTTATCCAGGGTTGGCAGGTTGTGCGGGGTCATTGTGAAAGGCATTATTCAGCCATTCTCTGGGCTCAAATGTGCATATTTTCACGTTTACAGTCTGGGATTTAAAACCGCTGTTTTCAGCGTTGGACAATCGTTCAGTCGTGAGATTTTAAAACGGTAATAAAAAAATAGCAACACCTTAGAAATAATTCAAAACATTGCAATGTCACTTTTTTGTATAAGATAAACTTTTTAGAAATTATTTGGATTACATTGTAAAAGTTACAAATATTATGCTGTATAAGAACAGTGCTGCTATAATTTAAAGCAAACCTAAATATATATGTGTTCAGCGAATCTGGTCAAATGATGATTATGTTAAACACAACAAACACCATCAGATCACCTTTTCTACTTGTTCATATGGCTGTTATAACTCAGTTACAGCAGACAAACCAAATCTAAAGTTAATGATTTATGGGCCAAGAGCACAACTAAAACGCACACTGATCATCATAATGGCGACTTAATGATTTTGGTTTTCTCCTTCAGGGATTATGCTTGTTAACATCAGGCAATAAAAAATAAAGACTTCTTAATTCATCAGTCTGTTATTTAGAAATATTTTGTATAAAAATATTTTGTAATTTTTTTTAATAATATTGCTTGTAATCTGTTGCCACAATTTTATTAAATAGATATAGCGTATGAATTTTTTACAGTGTGGGATTTGTCAGACTGAGGGCAACATTCATGAGCTGAGAGTCTCACATTTGCTTCAGAAAATATAAAAATATAGTTTTTGAGCATGTCGTTTTTCTGTCAAACAGCCTCAAGCTCGATTGCAGAACGTTTAAAACACGGACATTCCCCCGATCGCTGGTGAGATGTGAAGTGAATTTCTTTAAAACTCTCTCAAAGCAGTGAAATGAGTCAGCTATGAATTTCTGGGCAGCTCGCCTCTTATGAGGTCAGCACACACACACACACGCGCAGTGAGAGAGATTATGAAACACAAGCGCCGCCCCATGTGCATTTCATCATCTGACTCAAGTCTCGCAGGTGTTTTCCCAAGCTAAAACTATTTTTAGCAATAACACAATGCAAAGGGTGTTTGAAATTCCCCTCGACGCAAACGGATCCTCTCCTATCCACAGACTCTCTCGTCCACTCTCACATTTACACAAATAACACATCTGAAAGAGAAGAAAACACACAAACGTCTCAATTGCTTCACCATAAACTCACTCATTCACTTCTGCTTTGTTTGCAAACATCACATCTGATTACTCACTTCTACATTTCCATGAAAGTGATGACATACTGGATAAAATATTATATGTACAATTTTTTAAATATGAAGAATTAGACTAGTTTAATGTAGTCGTCCAGAGGATATTTGTACTTTCGATCCTGTAAGTGTTTTGGCAAATCCAATTAAACCCACATGACATCATCCTCCAGGGAGTGACATCATATTGGTGGGAAAATAAAAGCCGATTTCAACATTATATTGCAGATTTGTGACTTTTGAAAACAAAAAACTGTAACATACAGCTAAAATTAAATATAAAAGTTTTAGAAATTAGAGAACAGCAGAAATGTTGGCAACTAATTGAAATAAAATAAAGTTTAAGCACCTAAAATTGTATAAAATAATTTAGAAATAAATAGAAATACTAAAAAAATTAAAGCCTGCTTCGCATCAGTGTATGGTTTATTTTATTTATTTTTTTATTCCTTTATTTCATTTTCTTAAGATCGACACGCACAGCACAATGCCACCAAAACAGTAACTACACAAAAATAACGAATCAAACTTTCTAAGCGGACCATTGCACAAGCTTTGTGCTTTGTTTGTATCCGCAAGGCAAGTGAATAAACCCGGGAATTGTGCGTTCTCAAACAAACATTCTAGGCACAGAAAAATAAAAGACATTCCCGTTGCCAGTGCGATATCTTACGCTTCTTGTCATGCCAAAGAACGTTTTTTTTACAACGCAAGAGACTCTTGTTCTTTGCAGAAATGCTCCACACACACACACACACACCCTCATCTGGCTCATAAACTCAGCTGTTACTTGGCAACATGGTGCCAGTGGCCACATTTAGCCCGGTTGCCATGACAACGGAATTACCAAACATGGGATGGTGGAATGTGCCTTTGTGCCGCTTGCCTCGGAGAGATCAGCACTCGCTGTTTGGCATCATCACCTATATCATAGTAAAATAGGATACAATTTAATTCACGGTGGACGTGACTAAACACTAAAAAAGACATGCTGTATGAATCCTGTCATTTCATTATGTGATGTTTAACATTGTACTTGCATATTATTAAGCTTAGGCCGATCAAACGATTAATTGATAATTAATCCATTGAAAATAAGTTTGTGTTTACATAATATATGTGGGTGCACATGTGTATATTTTGATTTTTTTATTTTTTTTTTTTATATATATATATATATATATATATATATATATAAACACACACATGGTTGTATATATTTTAAGAAATATTTTCATGTATAAACTGTATATAGATTTATTTATAATTTATATTATATATTAATATTTTATAGATAAATAATATTTTTTTTCTTAAATATACATGCACGTGTATGTATTAATATATATACAAAATAATTATACACAGTGCACCCACATATATTATGTAAACACAAACTTTTATTTTGATGCGATTAATCGCGATTAATCATTTGAAAGCCGATTATAGCTGAAATCAAAAGTTTAGGGTGCGTATGAGTTTTATGTTTAAAGGCTGCATTTATTTGTTTAAAACTACAGTAGAATGTTTTCTGTGTAAATAGGCCTATATTTTGAAATGTATATTATTCCTGTGATCAAAGCTAATTGTTTAGTATCATTACTCCAGTCTTCAGTGTCACATGAACCTTCACAAATCAATCTAATATGAGGATTTGATGCTCAAGGAACATTTAGACGATTATTATCAATGTTGAAAACAGTGGTGTATTTTTCAAGATTATTTGATGAATAGAAAGTTTAAAAGAACAGCATTTATCTTTTGTTATGTTATAAATGACTTTACCGTCATGTTTGATCAATTTAATACATCCTTGCTGAATGAAAGCATTAATATCTTAAGAGAAATTATATACAGCTTTAAACAAAGTTTAATTTAACTAAATGGAAACTAGAAAAATAAACCAAATATCCATAAATAAATGTGCATAAAATGTATTTGAATTGAAAATCATTACTCACACATGAAAATAGGAACAGTCAATTATACATTTTAGTGCCCGTTATTCTAGGCGAATTTGTATTTAAATGTGTATTCTTTTGTGAAGTATGTTTCTGGCCTATGATGTTTGCTAAAAATGAATAAGTGATTCTGCCTCTAGTGATAAACACTTCAACACTTAGTGTTGGGGAAACAATGGTTATTTTACATTTAAGACGCTTTCCCCCATCCCAGCGGATCACGCTGTCAGTGTGTGTGAGAGTTGGTAAAGTGCTCTGCTTTCAGCCCCACGTCTTTCTGCTTCTACTTCAACACATCAATTATTCACATCTCGAAGCCTACCTTCACTCAGGGACTGCAGACTCGCTCAGTCTGTCAGACTCCTCTAAATGAAATCATTACAGGCCCAGAACCCAAGAACCAGCACTGATTCCCCACAAGAGTGAACAAATGAAGCATTTCAGACCGAGTGTGCCGAGTACTTGACCAAGATTAACCGGACACGAACAGAACGAGTCACAAATGCTATTATGAGCTGACAGCTTTACGCCAAAGGATCCTCGTGAGTGCGAAGTGTTGCCTGTGTGATCTTACGTTTCGAGAATCAACACATGAGGTTATCGGGTAAATCTCACAAAACCGCTCAATTACAAGTCTGACTCATGTTTCATCTGAAAATTAGTGCTGTCAAATCGATTAAATCGCATCTAACATAAAAGTTTGTGTGTATATTAGGGCTGTCAAACGTATTAATCGCGATTAATCGCAGTCCAAAATAAAAGTTTGTGTTTACATAATATATGTGGGTGCACTGTGTATAATTATTTTGTATTTATATAAATACACACATGTATCATGCATGCTGCTCGCATGTATATTTAAGAAAAAAATATTATTTATATATAAAATATTAATATATAATATAAACTATATATAAATCTATATACATGAAAATATTTCTTAAATATACACAAGCATGTGTGTGTATTTATATATATATAAAATAATTATACACAGTGCACCTACATATATTATGTAAACACAAACTTTTATTTTGGATGCGTGATTAACGTTATGACAGCCTATATATATATGTGTGTGTGTGTGTGTGTGCGCGCATCTATAGCCTACACACATTATATATTTGCAACGTTTTATGTTAGATGCAATTAATCACGATTAATCGCTTTGACAGCACAACTAAAAATCACCACAACTAATAGTACTAAAGCTAAACCTGAAATAAAAGATCAACATAATTATTTAAAAAGAAACAAAAACTAAAAAAAGATAAACCATAAAACAAATGATTACTAAATTAAGCTAAATATTAAAATTCTAACTTAAATAAAAATGAAAATGAAAGCTGTAAATATAAAATAAAAGTTAATTAAAAATGTTATACTATAATACCCAAATTACACTGGCGAGAATCACCCCAGATGTGAATGCAGGAGAAAATGTGTTTAATTTTCATAAAAAAGGTTTCAATGCAAAAACACAATGGATTTCGTTTGATTTAAGGGTGAAACACGACCTGACCAGCTCTCTTAAAAGTTCATGTTTTTATCCAACACTGTATAGTAAGTCAAATCAAAGAAGAATACCTCAAAGTAACTTGGATCTGTAATGTAAAGGAACAGTATGAATTACGCATGAAATGCCATTTGAGTATTGCCAAATTTCAGAAATTTCTTTTCAATATCAATGACATTTAAAAAAAGGCAAAGAACATCGACAAAAAAAGGAATTCTGTTAATCTTTCTGAGACCTTTAAATGAGTTTCTTTGACTTTACTCTGGTTTTTCAGACATATTTAATGTTCAAAACAGCCACAAGACACAGTCTGAAGGCTATTTTCATGAAACATAACAGAAAACCCCAGGCATTAGGTATCTCGGAAACAACAAGAGGAGGACGCCTCGTCTCAGAGGAAATGACATCACTGCATCTACGACTAACAAGAAACTCTGATGGACGAAAAATACTTTTAAATCGAATATCAATAGAGTTACCTCCCTGCAAAGTTCAGGGCACTTCCTTCACGAGAACTGAAGTTGTCTCCTCTGGCTTAATGTAATTGCTCACGAGAGGACCACAGGGTTTTAAGACGGGAAGTTGAGTAGTGCATGCGAAAAATTGCCAGGTCTACATTTCAGGCACATGTATCCTGTTACAACAGCGAGAGAGTTACAAACAGGCCTGTTTTAACTGAATTTAGGCAGGTCATGTTCTGTACATTAGATTAGTGCAAATCAGTAGCTCATACTTCCTCCATATTATAACAGCCTAGGGGAACATGCATGCAATCATTGAGATGTTGATAATAATAATAATAATGCCATGCGTTTAGATTTCACTGATATGCCGAATTAATTCAAAACAGAAATGCAGGTGCATTTGTTGCACATTTATTCTTTTAATAATTTCAGTAAAGAATTGGATAGTGCATGCATAATAAATGTCTCTATCCCAAAATCTAGCATTTTAAGGCATCAAAAACATTTGCTGACAAAGCAATCCCACAATGCATTGCAATGAGCTTTGCCAAAAAAGATGGTAAACAATGTGGAAAATGCTTGATGCAATTAAAACGTTTTCCACTCAATATTTTTTTTAAAATTCAGATAAGCTTTAAAATATGAGGTTTAAAGAGTAAAACGGAAACATACAGACCAGAGTTGTCACATTTAATTTAATACGTTCAGTGCTGAAGAAGCAATTTTATGACCTCAAAATAAAATCAGCGCTCCAACTGCAACTGATTTTGGAGCACAAAGAAAGATAAGCTGCTTTGGAGAGTTGCCTGCTGTCCCTCAGCCTAAACACAATTATATATCAAAGGTTTCTGGTATATGAAAACCTTTGGGTAAGATGTTTTAAAACATTTCTGCAACACCACAAAAAAGCATGGTGAATTGGTTTTGTATGTTGCAACAGTTTGAGAGAAACTGTCATAGACTGCAAGTAAATGATGCAATATACTATCCAAACGTGCAATAAATTTTGTATGGTTAATCATCGCTGCAACGTGTTTAGACAAGCCATGCACTGTCAACATGAAATCAAAAACTAATACATTTCCTAATACATGTGTCTTTAATCTGAATGATTCATGAGTGCATGTTATTCCAAATCACAAAATGTTTGCCTTATTGAACTGCAATTAATGCAATGCCCTCTAATTTAATTAAAATCATGCAATATGCCGCATAACAGAAGAAAAATGAGTTGCAAATGCCGTTTCATGTTCATCAACTTCAACATTCATGGCTCTGAATGAAGGACAACACAGTTAGAGAAACATCAGTGCTGTAATGTTGAAGTGGCCACAGCTGTTGAACGGTCAAACGAGCAGCACAAGACAATCTCAGTAACAGTCCGAAGTGCTTAAGTGACCTCGAGGTGGAAGAGTGGGCCATCCCTTGATCTCTCTGAATAAAGCAGATGTGTGGAGCAGCTTTAGAAGTGTGTGTGTAAGGGAGGAACAGATCTGTGCATCTCTGTGGGTTGGCTTTCTCTTATACTTATAAGGCCATGACCCTTCAGTATGGAATCAAATCGGCTAGAATGCATCAAAGATGATGAAATCCCTTGTGAAAAAGGCTACACTTAGCACGTTACTTGTTAAGAAACTTATTATCAAAATTATATACTTTAAAATATAGTGCAAACTGAGTGTAATGTTCTCAGACACTTTACTGCATATTTGCACAGAGAAAATGCATTAAAGTTTATAATAAATGCAATTAGTTGAACTTAAGAGTGCTTTTTGACCAACTTAAGTAGTCTTTGAAACATGGTTAAAGTTTACTTAAAGTCTATTTAAATATGTGTTGATATTTAAAATATTAACGTTAATAGATTACAGACAGGGTTTAGATTAGATTGGACACTTAAGTAGGTTTTACAAACATGCCTTAGAAAAAAACAACATTACTAGTGTGCATCTTAAGTAAAAACAATAACACTGATATATTTTTAATATATGATTTGAAGTTGCTTTTTCAATCAAACATGCATTTTAATCTGAGACTAGACACGATTGTACAAGAGTACATTAATACAGAAATAATGTTTTTAAATTTTGTTTGCAGCTTAAGTATATTTTTTAATGTTCCCAAACACTTAAATGCATGTTATTTCCAATTAATGAAAATGTGTTGTATGATACTTTTTTAAATCAATATTAAGCAATTAGTTAATTTCTTATTCCACTTAAGTAGGATCTAAGTACATCTTTATTGGAAATGTCATAATTCTCTTTTCCTTTAAATATGAGTGTGTTTAAATGTACTATTGAATAACAGTAAATGTAATACTGAATGGTACGCTGCAGGTCAATTATAATCAAATGCTTTATTATGTTAGTCACAACATAAGAATAAGTGTACTTCAGAAGCACTACAAAAGATGATTAAAACAATTTACTTTAAAGTGAAACTTTATATGTTACATGAATTAATACCTGATGCATAATTACATTCTAAATCAAACCTTTTCCTAATCCTAAATATATGTTGTTAATTAATATCACTCAACACCTAATTGTATAATTGCTTTGTAACAAGGACACCTTAAAATAAAGTGTAATAAAGTGTTAAGTCTTAAAATAAAGTCTGTTAAGAAACAAGTGTAGTCCATTAAAGTGTCATTTAAAATTATATTATCTTCAAAAATATACTTTTAAGATATGAAGTACACTACAAGGGCACTTCTTTTTCACAAAGAGTACATTCCTATCTCAGTCCGAAAGCAAAAACATACAGAAAGTTAATGGGATGTAAGAGCTGCGACAAAAGCATGTTATTCTAAAGGTAAAACAAGAGGGTGGAATCCACTTTCAGGCTTAGTTTGAACAGCAAAAGGCTTTTCATGCAAGACACCTGAGATCGGCTTCAGTGCTTTTAAAAGGCGGCATTTTATCCTTCCTTTGGGAACAGCTTTCATGTCTTTTGTATGTCTTAAAATGCTGTCTTGATATATTTGGAATAGAATCCAGGTTTTAAGTATATTAAGCTATCTTGAATCAGAGACCCAAATAAATCCCTATGCACAAAATACAGCTGTTTTCCGAAAGCATTGCGTAAAGGGTTAACATGTATGTGTGCATCGATCAGCAGCCCAACAATGGCCAGATCCTCCACACAGCGCCGCATTCATGCGCTAACAGATCCTCCATTCATGCATTCAGCAGTGTTGTGTGTCTCTGATCGCTCAGGCCCAACAGCAGCGACGGAGAGCTGCAATCCAACACTCAGACAGTGGCTATCACATGCTACCGTCCTTTAAGAGACAGAGAGACCTCATTGTGGATGCCAACTTTATCCCTCTGCTGCTTTGAGGAAGAAAAAAAAACACTCAAATCATCTTCCCAGAAACAAATCCCGAGTTTTTGCAGTTTTGTCATCTCGCACTCCCAGACCAGCTCATGGAAAGTTCAAGCAAACATTTGGAACATATCCTGAAACTCTGTTTTTGTTTCTGAAGAAAATGTCGAAACGGTTGCTATGGCTTTGCTAAGTTATTTTAAAGGGTTTCAGCATGGTTGCCAAGGTGTTGCTATGTGGTTGCTAACATATTCTGAGGAGCTTTAGTATGTTTCTTTGTAGCTCATAGGCTGTGGTGTGTGGTTGCTATGGCTTTACTAAGTTATTTTAAAAGGTTTTAGCATGTTTTATGTAGTTTTTTAGTGTTGTGAGTAGTTGCCAAGGTGTTGCTATGTGGTTGCTAACGTATTTTGAGGAGCTTTAGTATGTTTCTTTGTAGCTCCTAGGCTGTGGTGGGTGGTTGCTATGGCTTTACGAAGTTATTTTAAAGGGTTATAGCATGTTTTATGTAGTTTTTTAAGTGTTGTGAGTGGTTGCCAGGGTGTTGCTATGTGGTTGCTAATGTATTTTGAGGAGCTTTAGTATGTTTCTTTTGTCGCTCATAGGCTGTGGTGTGTGGTTGCTATGGCTTTACTAAGTTATTTTAAAGGGTTTTAGCATAGTTTCTAGTGTTGTGAGTGGTTGCCAGGGTGTTGCTATGTGGTTGCTAAACGTATTTTGAGAAGCTTTAGTAGGTTTCTTTGTAGCTCATAGGCTGTGGTGGGTGGTTGCTATGGCTTTACGAAGTTATTTTAAAGGGTTTTAGCATAGTTTCTAGTGTTGTGAGTGGTTGCCAGGGTGTTGCTATGTGGTTGCTAACATATTCTGAGGAGCTTTAGTATGTTTCTATGTAGCTCCTAGGCAGTGGTTGGTGGTTGCCAAGGCATTGCTAATGCAGTTGCAAAGGTGTTCTGAAGTTTTAGCATGTTATGTACTGTAGTTTTGTGGGTGGTTGCCAAGGTGTTGCTATGTGGTGCTAATATGTTCTGAGGGGTTTTACTGATGTTCTATGTAGTTTATAGGCTGGGTGTTGTATGTGGTTGCCAAGGCATTGCTATACAGTTGCTAAGGTGTCTTGAGGGGTTTTAGCATGTTTCTTTCTTTTGCAGTTTCTAAAGTGTTGTAAGTTGTTGCTATGTGGTTTCTACTGTATTCTACTGTATTACTGTAATGAATGACATATATAGAACATTATGTTCTGTTTATTATATATCTAGACTTTTAAAGACAAGACATTTCCAAGCCTATTGACATCATATCCGAAGGATAAGTTAGTAAATTCGAGTAAAATCACAGGCTTCGCTTATCCTGGGCGAATGGGGGGTAATTTCTAAATCACTTGAGGTCCCCATATAATACTAATATAGTTGATATCACAAAATATATGAAAAAAAAATGTATTTGTCACCAGCGTAGAGTTCATGTCGCAGTTCTTCTAGTTAATAGTAATAGTGATTAACACTTCCGGTCTGAAGTGTTTTCTAAACGCCTCGTAATGGCCGCCACAGTCGCTGCAGGCTCTGATATATTATTTATTATTTATTACAAAGGGAAAACGGGGAGTCCCGCCTCGCCATTAAACCCTTCTGACACTCTCCCGAGGCCAGGGATTTACGACTCAACGCTGCACCTACAGTACGCTAAACAACACGACTTGTCTCGGGATTTCAAAAGCCGATAAGACCAGGAAGGCGGTTAGTAAAAAAAGAGAAAGAAGGGAGACAAAGACGAGTGTTTATTTAACATGTTGTTTACCTCTTCTGTTCCAAACCCGTAACGACAGAAAGGAAGGGGAAAGAAAGAGCAGGAGTTCCTGCCAAGATGCGTCAGATAAACCTGACAAGCGTTGACAGAGAACAGCGCTCAGAGTTTTATATAATCTCCTTCACGTTGAGGAGAAAGAAAAACATCTATGTCTTTAATGTTTTCGCTCAAGGCCTCGTCCCCGTGTGGAGAAGTCATTTAATCTGCCGCTGAACTTTGAGACTCGGATCTGTAATGATCTGTCGGGTGGCAGTAACCGTCAACAATGCAGTGACTCGAAGGGGGGATGATTTTAGGAGACGATTTAAAGCGGTGAATGGCATTCCAGCAGAGCGGACCCAGGCGGGACACGTTATGTGTGTGTGTTTACCTCAGATACTCTTTCAGCCAATCAGCATGTCATGAAGGTTTCTGAAACGCGACTCTGACCTTCAAAGCATGTAATGTGGCTCCTAGTTGACCTGATCCGAGTCGTGCTTTCTAAAGGAGTAGTTAACTTCAGGATTAAAATTTCCTGATAATTTACTCTCTCCCCTCGTCGTCTTAGGTTGAAAAAAATGAAAGGTTTTGAGGAAAACAAAACATGATGACGTAGGCGGAAGTACCGACTCAGTGTTTACAAAGTGAACGTGCAAAGACTAACGCCATTTACAATAATAATAATAATAATAATAATAAAAGGTAAAACATTGGAGGAGAAATTTCGATTTTAGTTTTTCGACCCCAAACACTACTTTTTTAAACTAGAACAAGCGTTACATTTCAACTGAATTACGTAACATAACGTGTGGCGCATCACAGCGCTAGTTCAAGACTAGCATTTGTGTTTAAAAGCATATAGCCTAAATATTATTTTATTTTTTTAGGGCTGGGAAAAGATTAATCGCATCCAAAATAAAAGTTTGTGTTTACATAATATATGTCTGTAGTCAGTGTGTATAATTATTTTGTATATATAAATATGCATGTATTTAAGCATGTATGTAAGCAAATATGCATGTATTTAAGAAAAATGTGCTATTAATATATCAAATATTTATGTATAATATTAATTTTGTATAAATATATATAAAGTATATACATGCAAATATTTCTTAAATGTTTACATGCATGTGTGTGTATTTATATATATATATATATATATATATATATATATATATATATATATATATATATATATGTAAAATAATTATACACACTACACACACATATATTATGTAAACACAAACTTTATTTTGGATGCGATTAATCGCGATTAATCTTTTCCCGGCCCTATTTTTTTTACAAATGACAGATGGTTTGTCTAAGACTCTTATTCCTCGGCTGGAATCGTTGTTTGGTTTACAGGGGGTTTTAAATGCTGTATTTTCAGATGCGTAAATCTATTTTCGGAATCCTGAATATTTTCTCCAAAAATCCAGTTATAACACAAGAGCACAAAGCAGAGAAATTCAAAGGCATTGGATCCCGACAGTGAATTCCCGAGTCGGATCAGATGGCACAGCTGTTAGCACTCCAAGCACGTACACCTCTCTTTATTTTTAGGAAGTGCCAAGGATTTTTCCCCCTCCCCGCTCTGTATTTTGTGCAACGCATGACACAGGGCTTAAGACTGCTTTGGTAATTAAACCCCCTGCAACACGCCGCCATTATTATTAGCACGACTGTGACTCGGTTTACATTTCCTCAGCGCCTGCTGGCATGACAGAGCTCAGCTTTTCTCCTTGGTTGCACCATGATTCATTTCAGGCTGAATGCGCACACACACAACACACAGTTGGCAACAAGGGCTGAACAATATGAACACATAGCTGGCATTATCTCTGGTTTAAAATGTGTGCATTGTGCAAATTTAGCTTATATGCACATGCATGCAAAACTAAAATACATGCTTTACCCAATCCTTCACATGCAGAGCTTAACGGTCACTCTTCAATCATTCAGTGCATCATGTTCCTGCAGTGCAAACACACAAAGGGTTTTTATACATCGGAGTTGCTTCACTTGTAAAGTAATGACAACTCGAAGGTCATTTGGCAGACATCACCTGTAATCTCGTCAGCAGACATGTTTTGTTGGTGAACTAGTGAACACTGGAGGACTGGAGAGACTGGGAGGTTAACTGGGAGGCTGAGAGCAACAGTGCCCCCTGTTGAAGCTGTTACACACTCACATTCATACACCACACTCATGTTCTGCACAAGACTGTGTCTAAATGACATGTTGCAGCTGACACTGATGCGACTTAATTTCACATATTTCTCTGTCAGTCGCTTGTAAATAAATGTGCTAGGGTATATAGTATAACCGATTTATATACATACATATATATATATATATATATACACACACACATATACATATATACACACACAATACACGCGCGCACACACATAGCCATAATATAAAAAAGTATAATATATATATAAAACAGTTCTATTTTATTTTATATTGTAAATAATAATATTAAATAATAATACCAATAAAAAAATCATCATTTAAAAATATGCATGTAACCTACTGTATATTTGTACCCCTGATAAACATTGTGCACATATATATATATATATATATATATATATATATATATATATATATATAAATATATAAATATATATATATATATATATATATATATATATATATATATATAAATATATAAATATATAAATATATATATATATATATATATATATATATATATATATATATATATATATATATATATATATATATATATATATATATATATATAAAGAGTTTAGATGCAAAAGCCTCTAAGTGCCATTTGAAATTCTCTTCTAAAATGATCATTTTTATTAAGCTTGTATATTAAAGTTCAGTAATTTCACTTATATGGCAATGAAGATTACTTATTAATTGTCATTTAATTGAAATTACTGAACTTAAATATACAAGCTTGATAAAAATGATCATTTTAGAAGAAAATTTCAAATGGCACTTAGAGGCTTTGCATCTGAATTCTTCATATATAAACTATTCTAAGATACCATATAAAATATACAGCATATAAAACAAAAATATTCAAAGAATAACATTGTACTTACCACCAAACGCCATGATAGTACAATGCTAGTTTTTGGTATTTGTTGTTAGAGATGGAACATGTTGTTCATATGAATGTGTTGCTCAGTTGTTGATTGACGGGAACAGGCGCTCACACACACTTCAGCTGCATTTCATTAAGGTAATCTGATGATCTCACATCACGTTTCAATGCCAGAATCAAGCTTTCTCCATTGGCCACAGTATGATTCACACACACCGACACAGATCAGCCTCACACTCCCTCTCATTACACACACTATGTAAATTTCAATGCATAGTTCAAGCAAAAATAAGCAATGTTATAATTTACACACCAGCACAAAGAGCCACAGAACACACCAAAGGAGTTAGATAGCTCAAAACATCTATAAACTACATCTAAAAATACTTGATTTATTTATGCATTTATGACACTGGTGACTATGTGAATCTTTGCCTCTGATGATATAAATTAGTTTTTTTTTTACTGTGACATAATTTACACACCCTCATGTCAGGCAAATAAAAAACAAGATATTTGTAGATTAGCAAGGTGTTCACATCAAAACGTGTGCAACCCTTTAACTAATAACCAAGACAGAATTGTGTTTAGGACGCACTATCCCTTTAAGTCCAAAACCAAATCAGCCGCTTCCCTCTACACACTTTCCCCGTCTTATAAAAGCAAAGGGAGGGGAGCAGCTTTGCTTTGAGTGCATGAGTTCATGGAAAATACACCGTCTGTCATTATATTTTTATTCGACGGTTCTTGGCTCCGGTTACGTTTTCATATTGTATTTCTCTCTTAGAGAAGTATTTTCCAGTTCCTGTCTCTTGGCAGCACCGAGCTCCAGACTACACCTTCCAAACACAGTAAAAAAGAAAGAAAGAAACCAGCTGCAACTTGGAGTAAAGATATTAAGCCTGTGTGTGTGTTCCAGCAGGGAAGCTTCCAAACGACCAAACCCTTTCCTCCGCTGTGGTCATTAAAGCTCGAGCTGGACTGTGTTCAACTGAGATCACAGGCTCGGGTATTCGAGAAGAGCATCAAGTATTGGTACGCTTTATTCTGGCTAAGAAATAAGCATGCACATGAAAAGTGATCTGAAATAGGGAAGATAACCTGTATGGTTCAATGCGAGTCACGCTATTCTGTGATGAGTATTCACTATGACATCACATATTGTTACAGTAAACTTATAGTACCCAAAGAGACCATCAACATTTCAAACACAAACTCACACATTTTGAGATTGTTAATCGGTGGACTTTGTTGAAGCCAGCAGCCGCACTATTTCAACTTATTTTTTTAAATAATCATGTTCAACAACAAGATTCAAAATTCCGGTTGGGAAAAAAAACATCATCCATAATTCTGAAAAGAAATAGCCACCAATCAGAGATTGTGACAAGCAAAGCTTCGCCCACTGACCATGAAGCACTGCGAATGACATAATCGCCTCCCTATACTCAAACTATTAAAATATTTTTTTAAGCACAATATGCATAATTTGCAATAGATATATACATGACTGGTCAAAAATTTAAGATCGGTAAGATTTTTATGTTTTTAAAAGAAGTCTCTTCTGCTCGCCAAGGCTGCAATTTTTGGTAAAAAATTCACAAAAAACACAGTAATATTGTGAAATATTATGACAATTTAAAATGACTTTTTTATGTTAATATATATTCAAATGTAATTTATTCCTCTGAAAAAAAGCTGAATTTTCAGCATCATTACTCCAGTCTTCAGTGTCACATGATCCTTCACAAATCACTCTAATATGATGATTTTATGCTCCAAAAACATGTATGATTATTATCCATGTTGAAAACAGTTTTTAACATTTTTATTTCAGGATTCTTTGATGAATAGAAAGTTCAAAGAACAGCATTTATTCAATTTTTTACTGTAACTTTTGATCAATGTAACTCATCCTTGATGAATAGAAGTATTGATTTCTTATTTATTTCCCCCCAAAATAAATACAAATTCTTACTGACCCCAAACTTTTTAAAGGGTAGTGTTTAATGTAAGAAAAGCTTTCCATTTCAGATAAAAGCTGTTCTTTTGAACTTTCTATTCATCAAAGAATCCTGAAATAAAAATGTAAAAAACTGTTTTCAACATGGATAATAATCATACATGTTTTTGGAGCATAAAATCATCATATTAGAGTGATTTGTGAAGGATCATGTGACACTGAAGACTGGAGTAATGATGCTGAAAATTCAGCTTTTTTTCAGAGGAATAAATTACATTTTAATATATATTAACATAAAAAAGTCATTTTAAATTGTCATAATATTTCACAATATTACTGTGTTTTTTGTGTATTTTTTATCAAAAAATTGCAGCCTTGGTGAGCAGAAGAGACTTCTTTTAAAAACATAAAAAATCTTACCGACCCTAAACTTTTGACCGGTAGAGTACATTATATTGTCTCTTTTTAAAAAAGATTAACGTTTTTTAAATAAAAGATACAATTCTCACGGCTACAAAGCAAATGACACAATCAGAAGCAGAAAGGGAACAAAACAACATAAAGAAAGAATAAAGAAACTATTATACATCATTACAACCTAAAAAGTTATTTACCCTCATGGGATTTTTACAAGATGGTGTAAAATTGTGCAGAAATATGCAAACCGTTCAGTCAAGTCAATTTTACTAGTAGGCCTGGAGTTTTGTGTTTTGCTTTTGTAGGTTAGAATAACACCAGACATGGCACATAAAAAAAACATTCTTTAAACTATGCAATATTTTACATGCAGTAGCCTACTCAAAACAAATTAAAAGTATACAGTTATGAATGTCAAGTTCGTTTGTTTACTAACGTTACGGGCTTTAAAACACTTTCAAAGATCTGATGCCACTAACCTGGTAAACATCGGCAAATCCAGTATTATATCCTCTATAGGCGCCTTTATTGTGTCATCCGGGTAAACACGACTTTGTTGCTGTTACATCTGCTGATCAAATCCTACCATGTGCAGATTAGCTACTATTTGCGCAACTACTTTCGCGTTACAAAATGCGGCGCTTCGCGACATTTCCGGTAACCGCGTTCAAGTTCCACTGCTGCTTTTCCGTTGTTTTTTTGAAAGTTAGCGCGCTGGGTTTTTAAAACGCGTCACTCAAGCTAAAATAAGCATAAGAATCGCACAGAACAATGGAACTTTTTAATTTAGCGATGTTAAACATGTCAGCATATGGCAAAGTACAATTAAAAAAAAATAGTTTTGACGCTTTTTAAATTCTAATGATACCTAAATTTATGATAACTAAAATGTGATAGAAAAAAAAAACAGTAAAGTTTAACAGAGACTATTTTGTGTTATTAATTAAAAAGCACGCTCTGTGTTCGGTAAATAGCCTATACACTGTCCAGTTACAAATATCACTTGTCTTATGCTTGCGTTACATCACTCAAGGGCAACATTTAGGACAGAGCCAATGAGTCGATTCGATTAAACAGACAAACCTCATTCTTTTTATCCCCATTATGCAAACGAACAACCACAAAAAAAATACAATACAGGTTTAAGTTTAAGAATGCATCCATTCCCTTGACTCTGCCTTCGCCGTCTTCCCACAAGCACTTCTCCTTGCTTGGTTCCCATTGCCGTATTGCTGTAGTCCAGCTCAGAGCGATTAATGTAGGATAAGCAATTTTCAGAGAGGTTAGCATTAGCGAGTTAGCTTTGAAAACATAGATCTCCAAAAGTCTCTAAAGCCACAACTCTTTCAAAACACATGAACGCGCACAGCAGGAGAGACTGCGTTAAACTACCTCATGTCTCAAAGCACATATTATTACAATAATAACGAGCATAAACAACTTAAGAGGTCTGAGCTGTACCACCTGACTGCTGCAGACTCATTTCACCATTGATAGAGCTGCCATTGAAACCGAACCGCTCCGAGTCTAACGTCACGAGTTTCCATCTCTTCTTTATTGGAATGATGGTTCCATGAAGAACCTTAAACATCCAGTAAATCAAACCATATATGCTTTATATATAGAGAGAGAAAGTATACATATGAAGAGTTTCAGATGCAAAAGCCTCTAAGTGCCATTTGAAATTTTCTTCTAAAATGATCATTTTTATCAAGCTTGTATATTTAAGTTCAGTAATTTCACTTAAATGACAATTAATAGGTAATCTTCATTGCCATTTAAGTGAAATTACTGAACTTAAATATACAAACTTGATAAAAATGATCATTTTAGAAGAAAATTTCAAATGGCACTTAAGAGGCTTTTGTATCTGAACTCTTCATATATATTTATTATTAAATAATACTAGACCTTTTTTTCTATCATGTGTTTCAGGTTATGGCAATGAAACATGACAAATTAATATTTATCATGTTCAAACCTTCCAACAACCTTGACGTGTTTATCTGCGAAACATTTGAGGCTTATAGAGTAAAATGACGTGTCAGTGTGGTGACATTAACAATGGTTTTAAGTTTGACTCTGAGTGAGTGTGTTAAATGCTCTCTGAATAATGAGTCCTCTGAAGCCACTGGCAGTCTCAGTTTATAAACCCGACGACCACGCTATTCCTGGAAAATCTGAGCGGAGTTGGACAGAAAGGGCAGAAGCTGGATTTATTTCCCTTCTGCTGTTTCTTCCAGCGAACAGTTCAGTGATCCACGAGTGCCAGATCTCAGGTTATAATGAACGTGTTCAAACCCAGAACACATAGATCAGCTCACTGGCAGAGAAACACAAACTCCAGCCCATCATAACTTCCACCGGCGCTGCGCTTCTCATCACAGACTGTGTGTCAGATTTATGTTCAGTATTTCAGCGGGGACTTGTCATATCCAACCATCTGTGCTTTTACACTAAACCACACAAGACGTTTCATCCAGTTTAAGATAATAGTTTGGAGAATAGAGAGAATGTGTGTCTGCACTGCCTCCTGAGAGGAGAACTGCAATCTGGAAATAATCAGCAGCATTAGTGACATGTGCATCAGAAAAACAATAAATGCAGAAATAACTGATTGAAACGACTATCTTGATTATATTATTTAATGAATAAAGAAAATCTATTATTTAAAGTTCAGTGCATACAAAAAGAAAATTTATAAACAAAAACATCTGATTAATATTGCAAAGAGATCCATCTTTGATATCTGATCGACCACTAAACGTGAGAAATTACATTAAAAGGAACCGAGTGCTTATGAACTGATGAACTTGCAATAGTGTATTCTTAATTTGATGCTTTCAAATGCATTTAAAAATGTGATTTCATTAGATCATGTTTAGAATAGAAAAACATCCATTTCATACGAACAACGTCGATGCACACACCAGGAAGTGGTCGGGATAGATGTGCAACCAAACAGGAATGAACATGATAAATAAAAGATCAGGTGGTCCATCGCTCACTCGACATCATCTTCTTCCAGACTCTGAAGAGCTCACGATCCGCTGTGAACAGAGGAACACGAGGTCAGCTCTAGAAACACATGCGGTGCATAATGTCAATGACAGATATTTCAATGTCCAAGAGGTGAAATAGCTAAAAGTCACAGCAGACATTTAACTTTGGTTAGTTCTTGGGTTTCTCTCGCATTCTTTCTTGTCCCAGGAGCGACACGCGGCTCGTGGGGGGTTTTAAAGAATGCACAGGTGTAGGGCTGGGTAACGCTTCAATATTAACCATTTCAGGTCTGCTTATTGATTCCAATATGGTAAAAAATAAATAGATATTCACATTTAGTCTATTGCAAAATATTTAATTGTAGCTGAATATCAATGAACAAAAATCTTCAGGCTTAATGAGGAACTTCTGCCTGTGGTTTAAAAACACCATAGACAAACTAATGTACACTATCGGTCAAAAGTTTAAGATCGGTAAGATTTTTTATGTTTTTAAAAGAAGTCTCTTCTGCTCACCAAGGCTGCAATTTTTTTGATAAAAAATACACAAAAAACACAGTAATATTGTGAAATATTATGACAATTTAAAATTATTTTTTATGTTAATATATATTAAAATTTAATTTATTCCTCAGAAAAAAGCTGAATTTTCACCATCATTACTCCAGTCTTCAGTGTCACATGATCCTTCACAAATCACTCTAATATGATGATTTTATGCTCCAAAAACATGTATGATTATTATCCATGTTCAAAACAGTTTTTTGACATTTTTATTTCAGGATTCTTTGATGAATAGAAAGTTCAAAAGAACAGCTTTTATCTGAAATGGAAAGCTTTTGTTACATTAAACACTACCCTTTAAAAAGTTTGGGGTCAGTAAGAATTTGTATTTTATTTTTGGGGGAAATAAATAAGAAATCAATACTTCTATTCATCAAGGATGAGATCAAAAGTTACATTGATCAAAAGTTACAGTAAAGACATTTATAATGTTAGAAAAGATTCTAATTAAATAAATGCTGTTCTTTGAACTTTCTATTCATCAAAGAATCCTGAAATAAAAATGTAAAAAACTGTTTTCAACATGGATAATAATCATACATGTTTTTGGAGCATAAAATCATCATATTAGAGTGATTTGTGAAGGATCATGTGACACTGAAGACTGGAGTAATGATGCTGAAAATTCAGCTTTTTTTCAGAGGAATAAATTACATTTTAATATATATTAACATAAAAAAGTTATTTTAAATTGTCAGAATATTTCACAATATTACTGTGTTTTTTGTGTATTTTTTATCAAGAAATTGCAGCCTTGGTGAGCAGAAGAGACTAATTTTAAAAACATAAAAAATCTTACCGATCTTAAACTTTTGACCGGTAGTGTACATTTAAAGCATTATTAAAGACAAGGTAACACTTAGTAATTAAAAAAAAATAGTAATTGCATTAAGTAGATACAACTAACCAAAGTGTTTTAAGATTCTCTGGTACACAAACTAATCAAACTGTTGTTTAAAGTGTTGTTCTAGAGACGGCAGCAGGAATATCAGTGCTGTCACTTTAAGAGCTGCCCATTAAAGTTACTCACGCCTGAAATCAGCGAGTCGTCTCTCGCTTGAATGTTTTAAAATCACATTTTCTGTGAGCGAGCTTTGGGATGCGTGCACCACATTAAACAGCACACCAGCCATCTCTCACAGAGGAATCAAGATTTTTTATTTTATATCTAGTATTTGATTCCAGATTTAGGACAGGCAGCCCCACACAGGTGTGTGTGTGTGTGTGTGTGAGAGGTTGGCGCTCACCTGGCTGATGGAGGGCAGTTTGGTGAGCAGCATCTGGAAGACCGGCGCTGGGAGTGTTTGCTGAAGCACCTGCAGGAGCTGCTGTGGTTGGCCACACACTGCGATTGCATTGGTCAGGTGATCCACACCCTTCTCGTAGTCTCCTGAGGAACACATGTGGGCGTTTAGCACTTCAGTGTGTGTGTGTGTGTGTGTGTGTGAACCCAGGTGATAGTGAGATGGACGCCTCACCCTGAGCCAGAAGCTCCTCGCCCAGCTGGATCTCATCCAGGAAGAACTTCTGCACGGCTCCGGCATCTTTCAGATCCGGCAGCTGGAGGATACGAAGATCGACAGTCAAATAATAAAATAACACCGAACTAAAAACAAGATATTTAAAATACAATGATCTGATTGAATAGTAGTGACTGAAATTAATATAAAAATGACTTGAATAAATTAATAAAAATGTAAATATTAGGGGGTCCATGGAACAATGTAGAGAAAAATAAATAAATAAACAAATGATAAAATAAGAACTAGTTAAAAATGTAATACATTAATATACAAATAAATTATAAAAAAAATATTAAAATGAATAGAAAAAGTATTCAAATAAATGAAAATGTAAAAACGAAGATCTAACCCAATAACTCAATTGATTAAAATAAACAATTTGAATACAAATAAACGAGGGGGTGCATGGAAAAAAAGTACAGAAAAATAATAAAATAAAGACCTAACTAAAAGATTTTAAGAGACAACAGTTTTATTCTCATTGAAATAAAAACCACATAACATAAAAATGTGTATTTTTTTATTCTTTATACACAAAAAGATGTAATCATGTTTGAATGTAGAATAGGGTTCCTCAAGGACAATCAAACGATGGAAAACTGCTTTAACCCTTGTATGGTGTTCGGGTCTGTTGGACCCGTTTTCATTTTTTATCAAAAGAAAAGGTATACGATTAATTATTTTTCAGACTCATTGGCCTTGGCTCATTTTATGTGAAGAATACATTTCAGATCACATTTTCAATGAAAACACACTGTACACCCCACCACACACATTTACATTACACACAGGATGTTCGGGTCCACTGGACCCGAGGCTAATAAAAAGTGTTGAAACTGTAGGTCCTGTGTATTTATACTCTGTCCTCCTCCTGTCAGTGTGTGTGTGAGTGTGTGTGTGTGTGTGTGAATTTTGTGTTTCTGCACCTGCCATTACCACACAAGGTCACAACATTACTGCAAAATTCAAGCACGGCCACTGTCTGCTCTCACATTCCCGCACATTTTACCCTCTACAATTAATTCTTAAATGTGATTTAACAAAGGTAAAGATAAAATATTAACCATATATGCTGTTTATATAGCTTGTAATAGGGATGAAGGAAACATCTGTTGAGTATTTTAACATAAAATTGTTTGTGTTGAATTAAAAACCCCAAAATGCAGCCGGTCCACCAGACCCACGGACACTGGCTGAATAACAAAAATATGAACACCATACAAAAGTCAATGAACAAAAGGATTCCCCCATAA
The DNA here is from genome assembly GCA_030378365.1 of Hybognathus amarus. Taxonomy (NCBI): domain Eukaryota; kingdom Metazoa; phylum Chordata; class Actinopteri; order Cypriniformes; family Leuciscidae; genus Hybognathus; species Hybognathus amarus. The sequence goes on from JAQIUQ010006170.1 coordinate 27,309, forward strand.
ACATGTAAGTGTGATCAGATGTTTGACCTACTTGAGCAAGTCCAGATTTATCTTGAGCAGCTCTTTGCTTCTTCCTCCCTAAAACAGAAGATGAAACACCAGACTTTTAGATACATAATCAAGACGTACATAACGGAACAAAATCTTGAATCAAACACAAACACATGTCCACCAGACCAGGCTGATTGTGACTCAAGTTCAGCCAATACGATTCTTTTCATCTGTAGTTACACAAGTGAATCGTTCATACGAGTCGTTCAAAGGAACCGACTCAATAGTAAGTGTATCACATCCTGGCTCAAAATAAAACTATAATCTGAAACTGACTGAACGTGATTATGTATTATAAAGACACGGTACTTTAATCTAAATATGAAAAGTAAAACGAACCCGTCTTACGTAAACAGCCTTCTAGCATGTTAACTAGTCTGGTCGATCTCGTGACTCACGTTCACGCAGTTTGGTTTTGAAGTTCGGATCGCTGCGTCGTTTTCTGTCGAAATAGATACAGTACCCGATGAGGAGCGCGCCACAGACGCCCGCGGCGATCGCGCTCGGTTTACCACCGATCATCGCGGCGCGTTACCGGAGATCTGCTGCGGCTGCACGTCCTCGTGCGTGCTCACGGACTCAGAGAGCGGTGGAAGGACCCCTCTGAGTGACGACAGCACTGTGAAGGTGTTCGCTGCAGACGCCTGAAAGAATAAATATCTGTTAATTTACTTTACTCTTCACCTAATATCACATTCATGAATGCAAGTGTACTAGTAAAAAAGTACAGACAGATATTTCTAATGTATAATTTTTATTAGCCTATTTATTTTTGACAGTCCATGTATAAAAGTCTCTGATAGTAATAATAATAATGTCTTCTTAAGACTCTCACCTGACTCGTGCTGGCTTGATTTATGATATTCTGAACAAGCTCTTAAAACTAGGGAAGAACGTATATAGCTATACAGTATATAGGCCTATGTGTGTTTATGTGAAAATATACCCATATAAATGAATAATTGGTCAGGTTCTGCTATTCTTCAGAAGATTTACATCTCCACAAATAGGCAAAATCAGTGCGAGTTGAAAATGGTTAGTAATACCATAAAAAAAAACATTTTTAAACAATAGGACACAACAGAAAAAAAGATACAAATAAGATATCAATTTAGCCTACTAATAATACAGAATTTGAATAAAGTAATGAAATGAATTAAAATATACACCGATGCTTATCAAAGTTACTCAGTGAAGATCAGCGAGTGATTCTCTCGTTTTCTTTTGTTGTTTGATTAAACAAAAACATTCATTTTTGTCATTCCAATACTTGGAGAAGGTTATTCGTGCTTTTATGACCTCACGCTCGGACTACTGTAATTCATTGAATTTGAGTCTTCTTCAACCACTGCTTGCTCCTCCAGATGCTGCAAGGCTGCAAAGAAATATGAAATATGATCACCCAATTTTAGCTTTGCTTCATTGGCTCCTGATCCATTTAGTTTAAAATGTTGTTGTTTGTTTTTAAAGCTCTTCATAATGAAGCTCCATTATATCAGAGATCCTCTGACTCCTCTGTCGTCCACTAGATCACTGTTGTGTCTATCTATCCCTTGTTTCCCGTCTAAAACACTAAAAGGGGGCTTTTACACTGGGCTCATTTGCCGCGGTCCGAGCGCGTTTGCGTGCATCCTACGTCATCGCAAACGTGCGCGGCGTATGATAGAAAACAGAACGTGGATAAATATTGTGTTTTTTTTTAATTAATGTGCTGCTATTATGCGCAGTTGAGTGAACAAAACAGGTTTACTGTGCAGATTAATTTACTTTCTGAACAAGTGCCGCGCCCGAATCCGTGTTGTTCTTCACATCCACGTGGTTCGAAAGCAACTCGAACTCAGGCCACCTCCTCCAGAACTCTCGGGTTCGGTACCCCAGTGCGCACTCGGGTCCCATGACAGCGTGCGTTCACATTAGCGATTTTCCCCCTTTCCGAACTAAACTGCCAGTGTGAAAGCCTCATAGCATTTGACCCCATCTATAGAAGCGATTGCCTAAAATTTAAACCATTTTTTAAAATCTAAATTGAAAACTTACTTTATTCCCTGGCATTTTAATATTATCTTGCTTCTGTTTTCTGTCTGTTTTGTTTGGTTGTTTTTTGTTTTATTTGATGTTACCTTTACTTTGACTTATTTAACATTAGGAGACAGAGAGCACAAGACGGTGACACAAAATAAAACGTTAATGTAAATAAACGTAAATAAAAAGTGGATAACTATATTGTATGGCGGATTACCACAGCAAGTAATTGGGAGAACTTCGACTCAGCGCATACATATGGACAAAGCGTCTGTGACGTCACCCACTCTCTGAAGAATGGGTTTGAAGCTGTTTATGGGGTACGGTCGGCGCCATACTGGAAAATCTTGGAAAATAAAATACAAACGTTTCAGAAAGGATACAGAGGTGGTATGTGCCAGATCATGGCCTAGACGTCAAATTCACTCGGCTGTCAATCAAAGTTAACCGCCCTTATTTGTCATACATTATATATCTAAGTATGATCTAAACTTAACGAGTTAGAAAAAAAATTCACCCGCCTCACAGTTGTCAGGCACACGGAACATATTGAAGATTACAATAAAAGTCCATGGGACCAAACTGTAAACATATGAATTTATGCTATGAAAACAGAGATTTTAACATGACGTCTATGGATATTTGCTCCCTTTTGGGACCGGCCTCTAGCGGATTTGAGATGTATTGCAGTTTATCGCACATCTGGGTAGGCTTCAGCTTTCAGATTAGAATGTTGCCGTACTGATACATCTGCATGGTACTCGGCGCAGTAATATCATCACCCTGGAGGACTTTTCACGAGTGATGATCTTCTACGTCGAGTCGAAGTGCTCCCAAGTACTTGCAGTGGTATTCCGCAGTGGAGGTGTTTGGTCGCTTCTCTGAATGAACTGGGTTGTGATCAAAGAGATCTCGCGTGCCAGAGCGAATTGAGTGCACACAGTGAGACGACAGAGGAGTGCATCAACTCGTCTTAGTTAAGGGAATAACAGTTTAATATGAAACAACAGTGGAGTCTCCCTTTAAGATCAAACGCAGATACATAAGCATTCGAATTACTTTCCGACCGCTGGTGTTTCTGACGTCACAAACCACCTTGTAACCAATCAGATCAACGTGTGAACGTGCCAACCAGAGGATCTCTGAGCTGAGTGAGTGAGTGGAGGCGGGGCTCATTTGGCATATTCTTTTTTTTTCTGGCGCACATCAGGCAGGGGACTGTTTTTCATGACAGTCATGTGACATGATTTGAATGATTTGGAACAGAATGTGAGTGACGTCACTGAATTCCCTCTATAGAAGCTGCTTTCCACCCCAGAATAAAAAGAAAAGTGTGACTATAATCTCGCAATTCTGACTATTGCTCACAAATCCGAGTTAATAACTCGCAATTACTGTACTATACAATTTTTTTTCTCAGAATTGTCAGAATTGTACCTTTTTACTCTGCGTCAGAAACAAGCCTCCATTAAAAACCCATAAGCCTGTAGCATCATCAATCATCTCTGATATACAGTGAAGAGGACATTAGAGTCACAAACTATGGCATTTATTTCAAAGGCTTTTCTGCTTACATTTGTACAATAAATTACACACTGTCCATCTTCTGATGAGCTTAATAAATATGATAGAACTTTCCGTTAAGCTTTCTCTCTCTCTCTCTCTCTCTCTCTCGTTCACAAACGCTTTTGCAAAGATCCATAAAACTTTACACTTCATGTACAGATTGGGAAATACCACATTATAAAAAAAAGCCTAGTACAAGCACAGATGAACGGAAATACACAGACGAGAAGGAAACGTAAGAAGTGTGAAACTGAATCAAGAATAAAACTATCCGAAGTAAGCGAACGAAACGCAAAAGAACCAATAAGAAAATGGACATGCTTTACCTTCCAAATGCACACAGACGCTACGGTTAAAACGGTAAAACTGTACAGAAACGTACATGGTATCAACAGTGCAAGATATTAATCAGCTCGACTCAAAACACACTTCTCAATATACAAATGTATAACAAAGGCATACAATTACATACAAGTGCCAAACGGTACAGTCCTTCAGGTTATGATACAACAGGGAGTCTATACAAAGGAAAGATGTCTTCAGCATTGTACATACATACATACATACATACATACGACTTCTCGCTATAAATGCACGCTTTTCACCACCGTAACCCTTCGCCTGATCAGATCAGATGAAGGATGACGGTAAAGAGAGCGATAAATGAAGGGAAGTGATGATGTTAGCACTTCTAAAGGAATAATTCACCCAAAAAACGAACGTTCACTCATTGCAAACCATGCCGTTATTTTTCCCTGCAGCCATTGTTAAAGAACATTCATGCATATTCAGTCAAGCATCCGTTTACATGACAAATGTGCTTCTGAAAATCGTGTTCATTCGACTGAAATTAGTGTCTGTTAATGTTGCATGAAAAAGAAACGTCTGGTTTTGTGTTGCACGGGAAAAACATTAAATGCATTTGGAACAACTTTCATTTTTGGCTAAACTAACACAGTTCAACCCTTCACTGCGCGAATACACAACCAAACAAGTGTTTTCCTTCTCCAACAGTGCTTTACAACTCATTCAACTTCAGTAATTCAACTTAAAATGTGAAACTAATATATTACATAGACTCATTACATGCAAAGTGAGATATTTCAAGCCGTTATAATTACAGCTTATGAAAACCCCAAATTCAAAATTAGAATATTGTTAAAAGGTTTTCATATCTGTAAGCCATAATCATCAAAATTATAACAAATAAAGGCTTGAAATATCTCACTTTGCATGTAATGAGTCTATATAATACATTAGTTTCAACTTTTACGTTGAATTGCTGAACGTTTGCATGATGTTCTGTCGAGTTTCACCTGCATGGCATTGCAAAAGGAGGAGGGAAATGGAGAAAAGGAAGACACAAACACACAAAGGCGACGCACAGGACAGATGGGCATCTGTCATTGCACATGATTCCAGATGAATCTGCCATTGCACTTCTGAATACTGCCACATTAACCATTAAACCCCACCCACAGGGTCTGGGTCCATCTCAGTAGTAAAATACATTTAGAATCCTGGCTGCCAGAAAAAGTCTTCAATTCTCAAATTGTCAACAATCATTAATACATTTCACCTCCAGAGACACTGAACGCGATCTCCACCGCCGAGCGCGCGGCTCCATAGCCCTTAGCCCGACTCGCTCGGCTCCGTCGACGGACGCACACACTGAACGCAGGAGGAGGAGATGAAGGGGTGATCGGTGTAGCTTTCATGAGCTTTTCTGAGATCATAAAAAAACGTAAAAAATAAACACTGAACAAATTGGCGGTTTAACATTCATAGGGTTTCATCTGAACAGACACGCAAAAACGAAGTCGCATTTCACCCTAAAACACTGTATATGTAACAGTATGTATATATAAATCCATATAAAGACTTTTTTCAATTGGGAAATTGATATGTGATTATTTATTATCATTTTCAATGCTGATACTATGCAATATAGTAGTTTGAACGATAAAAATCACGATAGTTTCATTATGCAAGATTGAAATGTTTTATTGTTTTTTAGAACTTACCCAATTGTTAAATTAATTAACTATTAAATATAAAATCCTCATTATTATCAGTTGTCATTACTGCGATACATTTTAAAAATGATCTAATTGAAAATCACTAAAAATAGGTTTCAAAATACATATATAAAATTCAAAAATATCTTCTAGCATTTTGAATTCATTTTGCTAGATTTAGTTTTTATTACTTATATAAAGTATAAAATTCTCATTACATACTGTAATACAGTATTTTAATTATTTATTTAGTACATAATTATATATAAAACACTAAAAATATTGCATAATGAAACCTTTTTATAGGACCAATAAGTTTTTTTTTCAATGTGAAATTATTAAATCAAATAATTCATTCTCAATGATGATTCTCATTAATGTAATATAGTTAATTACACATTTGACACTTATTAAAAAAATGCCTAATGAAACTGTATTTAGGACCATTAAGTTTTTCTTTCACTGAAATTATAATTAATTTAATTAATTGTCAATGGTGATTTTCAGTACTGTAATACAGTTACTATTTACACACACACACACACACACACACACACATATAAAAATTAAAACAGGGGTTTCAAATTTAAAATGATACAATTTTCAACCGAGGAAAAAAATTTAGTACTTTTTATGGCTTTTTTTTACTTTGAGCAATATATATATATATATATATATATATATATATATATATATATATATACACACACATATATATACATATATATATACATATATACACACACACACTTTCCCCCCTTTTGGTTTTAGGGTGAAATATGACCTGGACTGCTTTGCCGCTCCGTCATGTTCTGATTGAAAATAAACGAGACATTTCTCTTCCTGTGAGCGAGTGAGTATCTCACAGCTGAACTCTTCTGGAGGCGTGACCAAACACATTCCCAGCATTCCTCACGTGTGCCTTGAGCGTCAGCAGCGTAACGGCGGTTGGTGGCCTCTCCTCGTCTCCATCTCAAACCTGATTCGCGGTGGGTGAAACTTAGACGTGCTGGAATTCAGGATCAGATATTCATGGACACAGTGGGATGGATGGGAAACAAACAGAAATAGTCTTGTCGTCAAACCCAACTTTCAGGGAAAAGTGCACTTGAGTGCAATCAGCTTGCCAAGGAAACAGTTGTCGATATAAAATAGTGCTTGTTGCTGTATCTGGTGGCTATTGTTTCATCATACTTGTGCCCGTTTGTCAGTGTGTGTCCGTCCACTAGTGCAGGGGTCAGAGTGTCGAGCCAGGTGCTGGTTAAGTGCTCTGTGCTGCTCGACGGCGTCTCATTCGTGTCACCTGCACTCCACAGACACCCCGAGGTTTGAGACGCGCCGGAGACTGTCGGCTCGGCTGAGCGTTAGCATCGACGGCTGCCGTCAGAGAGCTGGAGGACGGGGAGGATGAGGACGAGGAGGAAGAGGCCACTGCTGCGCCTGCTGGGACACAAGAGTTCAGGGGTTAGTTCATGACACATGAGGGAATCACATGACTTTCTAAACTAGTAAACTAACAAAAGGGTGATAGCTAGAAACAGGGTTCGTTTAGATACTGTAAAATGACATTTTCAAGGACATTTTCAAGGACTACAATCACAGAACTCATTTTATCAAAGCATATATAAATAAAATTACAAATTTATTTATATATATATATATATATATATATATATATATATATATGCATATATATATATATTTTTTTTAAAGTTATATATAAGTTTGTTATAAATATGTTGAAGTACTTAAATGACTAAAACTGTATTTTTTTGCAGTTACTCTTGTTTTTGTAATTCATAATGATCTCAAATAAAAACTTGAATCACTATTTTTTTTAATTTAAACTAAAATAGAAATAATAATAAAAGACGAACAAAAGCTCATAACAGCATCACTAAAACCTAAACTATTTAAAATATTTTCAGCAGTTTAAATTTTTTTTTTCAAATTTATTATAATAATAAGATGAATATTACATGAAAAACTTGTTTCATATATTATTTTTTTTATATATTATATTATTGTATTACATATATAATATAAAAAAGTTGCCTTGTTCATGTTCTGAAATTACTAAAACTAACACTGAAAATAAAAACAACTTATAACTAAATAACAAATAATTATAGCACATAACAAAATGACTAAAAATAGTTATACATTAATTATGATATAAAATAAACAGCTAAGCAATCATATGAATAAATAGAATAAAGTAAATAAATAATTCCCCAAAGCGCAGCACTCACTCTCTCTCTCCTTCTTCTTCATGCGCTTGCGTCTCCGGTCGATGGACGCCACCTCAGACTTCAGCGAGAGGTAGTGATTTCTGATGTCCTGCAGTTTCTCCTGAAGGAAAGCGATCCGCTCTAGACTGCTCATCTTCTCCAGGTCCGCTGAATCAACAGGGGCGAGAGGGAACACATGTCAGACATTGGTTTCTCATCAGACGGGTTACAGGAGTAGTTCACTTTTAAAAACACTTTTGCTGATATTCACTCACCCCATGTCATCCAAGATGTCCATGTCTTTCCTTCTTCAGTCGAAAAGAAATGAAGGTTTTTGATGAAAACATTCCAGGATTTTCTCCATATAATGGACTTCAATGGGTCCAAACGGTTCAAGGTCCAAAAGACAGTTTCAGTGCAAACTACAAACTGTTCAAAGGGCTTTAAACGATTCCAGACGATGAATAAGGGTCTTATCAAGCGAAACGATCGCTCATTTCAAAAATAAATAACAAGGTTTAAGTATTATAAGCTCAAATGCTCGTCTTGCTCTGTTCTGTGATGCAGTGTTTGTGACTCTCCTGTTCAAACTCGTTCATCAAAATGAACAATGAAAATGAAATGAAAAATAGTCGTTTTCAAGATGACAAAAGTTTTATTTGATAGATAAGACCCTTATTCATCGTCTGGAATCGTTTAAAGCCCTTTGAACAGTTTTCACTGAAACTCTCATTTGGACCTTGAACCGTTTGGACCCCATTGAAGTCCATTATATGGAGAAAATCATGGAATGTTTTCATCAAAAACCTTAATTTCTTTTCAACTGAAGAAAGAAAGACATGGACATCTTGGATGACATGGGGTGAGTAAATTATCAGCAAAAGTTTTTTTTAAAAATGAACTACTCCTTTAAGACTGAGGAATCGTGGCACTTACACATCTGGAAGGTCCACCTGGTCCTGGCGTGATGTTCCCGGCTGTGGGAATGCTCCGGCTCTCCGTGTTTCTGGTACCGGTGGCCTGAGGGGGCGTCCGGCTCGAAGCTCTTGCTCTCGCTGATACACTGGTCCTCGCTGTCACTGCTGTGGGCTACACACACACACACACACACACACAGCGTTACTGGACTGGCCTCACATACATTCATCCGTTTATATTTGTATTCATAAATGACATTAAACTAAAAAATATATACTTGAGTTTGATTTAAAATAATCAATAATCAAGTCTGTGTGAAAGCAGAGACCCAAACTAGGATTTGTGCTAATAATTTAGTAATTAAAATGAATAATAAAAACTTGAATATTATATATAAAATAATTTAATATTATATACAAAATAATTTAGTATATAAAATATATATTTTAAATTTTTTAATAAAGGTAAAAAAAAATAAAAATAAATAAATAAACAAAACTTTAAAATAAATTATATTTTATTTGTCTTTTTTTTTTACATTATTGAAATACTAAGTTAAAACTGTAACCGGACATTGAACCAGTGCAAATAAATACATTTAATGATTTTCATTAAAATACAAAAAAGACAATTTAAACTAAACTAAAAACAAGATAATTTTTTTAATTTGTAGTAAAATTATTGGAACATTAATTTCAATTTGTAAATATTAAGGTCGAACTGAAAGGACTTCCTTCAGTTTACACCCAACCAGACCTTTTATAAAAACAAAACAAAAAAACACCACAATAAAATGTTTTAAATATTATTTGTTGTTAAATGATAGAAATATCAACTTCAAGGTGGTTCTTCAAGTCAATAGTAAATGTAGGTCAATCTCAAAAGTCTTCAGTTTTCAGTCAGACCTTCTATCAATGCAGTGAAAGTGAAGAAAAACAACAACAAAAAACCTCGCAAAAATATATTTATATTGTATAAAAATCTTCAAAATAACAATAATAAGAAAACTAATATTATATTACATTAATCTAATCAAGAAAAAAATGTGTTTATAATTTATTTGAGGTTCAGGGACAGTGTGAATGCAAAGAACTAGCCATAATTTAATTTAGAGACAGAGTAATCTCTTAAAGCGAGTTACTGAAGTCACCGAACTCCTCAAGCTTTTCATTACCAGACGATGTCACAGCGTCTCAATGACAAACACACTCGAGGAACGAAAGCAGAGACACTCGAGCACGTTCACATCCCTATAGGAATAAAGCGTGAGCTCTTGGATGAGCTTAGTGTCGCTCCGCTGACCTCTCTCAAACACCTGATTTCTCTAACCTGGTTTGCGGTTCTTCTTGGGATGTAAGCTCAGGCTTTTATGACTCCGCTTGTGTTTCTTCGACGCTCCGCCGCCTTGAGACTCTTTGTGCCGCTTCTGACTGGATGAGGCTGAGAGACGGGGAGAGAAACGGTTATGAATGCATTTCCTGGAATGATTTTTTAATGTGCACTAACAACTAGTCAAGATTTAAATAATATACACAGCATATTAACACAGAACAGGGTTCACGTTAAAAACACGAGACGCAGGCAAAGGAATGACGAAAACTAATTTTATAAAAAAGGTTATTTATCTTTATATGCATTCAATCCAAACGGTGTGAACATCTGCTAACTTCGCTACAAAACCCAGTGATCTTCCTCTCTTTCTAACCAGTTTGGCAATCGGTTTGACGAATTAATCACATTTTAGAAATATATTTTAAAACCATATTGAAGTATTGGTAACACTTTTCAATAAGACCCCATTAGTTAAAGCCTTAACTAACATTATCAAACAATACGCAATATAATTGCTACTGATCATAACAAAACATTGTTAGTTTATGTTAGCTAAGGTCAATTAAGGAATAATAACATATGCAACATTTACATATGCAACATAATATTGAAATTAACATTAAATTAGACAAATAAATGCTTTATACCGGTGAGTGTTTTTCATAGATAACAAATATAGTCAGCTAACGTTAACAAATGGAACCTTATTGTACCTTAACTGTAACTGAAGTATTTCAGAACTAATGTAGGAGAAAATAGTTTTATAATATAGGTATAATATCTGTTTTTAGCACTACAGTTTAAAGGTTTGGGTCTGAAACATTACGATTTTTTAAATGTCTCTTATGTCACGTGGCTGTTTTATCATATATCATGTTTTTAATGTTATGATATATTAACATTCATATTATTTTCTATGTGAATGTATAGTAAAGTATGTTTTATTCCTGTGATCAAAGCTCCAAATTACTCCAGTCTTCAGTGTCACATGATCCTTCAGAAATCACTCTAATATGATGCTCAAGAAACATTTATGATTATTATCAATGTTGAAAACGGCTTCATTTAATTTTTGTGGAAACCGTAGATTTGTGAGATTTTATGAGATTATAAATGTCTTAACAGTCTATTTTAATCAATTTAATGCATCCTTGCTTAGTAAAAGTATTTCTTTTTAAAAACAATCGTACTGACCTAAGACTTTTGAACGGCAGTGTATTTAATATTCATGTATATTCATATTTATTGGGGCTACACTCTTAACCCTCAAACCGTTTTCACTTTATAGCCCTTAATCCTGTAATTGTGGACAAATGTGGGCACAGAGGACTTTTTATTTATTATAAATGTTATATCACTGTCTTCGATAAAGTTTTGTCTATCCATTTATGGTGTTTTTGTTATATTTTGGGGGTATTTTTGAATTTATTTACTTCTAAAAGTACCATATTTGTCTATGTAAATTATGCTTATTTGTATGTTTTATTTTTATTTTTTAACTACATTAAAATATCATTCCAATAAGTTCTTAGAGCTAAAACCTAAAGATGAAGTAACTTTGCTGTCACCTGGTGTCTTATTTTGGCTTATTTTAGAATGCTCTAAATTACAGTTTTTCCCATTCATTTCTATGGGTGCCCATTTTTGACCCAAATACAAGATTAAGGAGGTTTTTTTTCACCCACTTAACATTGTAGAATTGAGTCAAAGAATTGGCAAACTTAGGAAAAGTAGCCAAGTCTTGTACCGCGTACTATTTTTAAAAAATAAATCAAAACTATTTTGCCCACATTTGTCCAGAATACGGTCAAATTTAAGACCTTTTTAAGACCATAAACATTGAAATTTAAGACCTACATGACGCATTACCAAAAAATTAAATAAGAAATATTCAGAAAAAAATATTTTATGTGTGTGTGTGTGTGTGTAGGTGACTTTGCACTTTGCATTTTATACTGTAAAAAATTATAGTTGATATTTTTAGTTGATCATACCCAGAGATGAAATGGCATGAACATTTCATGATTTCATTTCATGATTATTATGAAATCAATTTTCCAAATGTATGTCTAAGCAAATAAATGTATGACCCAGCAAATAAAATTAGCATCAATATGCACTTTTTTGTTTACATAAACATTAAAATACAGAGTTTTGGCAAATTAACGAGGGTAAAATCTTTTTAAGACCTGACTAAATCAAATTTAAGACCTCAGATGAAAAAAAGTCTTTTTAAGGCCTTAAATTTAAAGTTAAGAATTTTAGACTTTTTGAGACTTTTTAAGACCCCGGAAACCCTGGAGAAAGAGACCGAATAGAGAGATTGATGGACAGATCGGGTCTGAATCGAATGTATCGATGAACTTTTATGGATCATGTTTTCTCCACACACCTTTGGCTTTCTGCTCGCTCTCCTGCTGGCTGCTGTTGCTGAGCGTCAGGCTGCAGTTGCTGTTACTGTTGCAGGACAGGTTTCCGTCGAAGGCCTTGGAAGGGGATCCCGCCTCCTCTTCCCGATGGATCTCCGGGATCTCTCCTCCTAAACTCTCCACCTCCACTGTGCTGCTGTCGGACTCGCTGCGTCCCCCGGCCCGCTCCTCCATCAGGGGTCCCTCGGGCAGAGAGGCGTGTTGAGGACTGGCGGGCAGCGAAGGCGCGCGATCTCGGGCAGAACCTCAGCGGGACCTTCGGCTACGGCCGGAGACTCGGGAGTCGTCGGAGGCGTGTTGAGGACCGAGTTGGTGCCGCTGCTGGGATTCTCCTGCAGCTTCTCCTCTGCGATCTCCTCTTCGCCGTTGTCCCGGGCCGGTTCGGTGCTCGGCTCGTCTGGAACGGTTCCCGGGAGGAGGAGGAGGAGAGTTCGCTGCTTCCGTGTCCGAGTCTGAGAACAGATCTTTTAAAATCTTCTTGGGCCATTGAACTTGGATGCTGGACCAAACGTCCTTCTGGCCTTTGGTGCGAGAGCTGGGCGACCTGTCGTCGATCCCTGTGGATGTTTTGGCTCTTTTCTCTGGGATTTCCCAGAATCCTGAACACCCGCTTTTATTCTTCTCTTTGACGCCGTTGTATTTCTTCGACGGTGAGCTCTTGGTTTTCGGATGCCCTTTCGCTATTTCCTTAGTTGCTTCGTCTTCAGAACTGCTTTCTCCTCCATCCTCCGACGGACTCTCGCTCTTCCAACTTTTTCGGCGAACTACTCGGTAGCCAATCGCTGCCTCTACTGCTTCTAGTTTTGCCCTTCGCTGGGCTTTTCAAGCTGCGTTCGCCTAGAACGTCCGCTTTTCTTCTTCCGCCGGATCCTTCCACATCCACCTCAAACTGGCTCTTCCTTTTGCCCGATTCTGGGCTTTCTTGGACGGTGGGTTCCTCGTCGACGACTGTGGGAGCTTTGAAGACTTCAGACGGGCTGCCGGTTTCCCAGTGCTGTGGTGTGAGCGAGCGCTCTGGAGGACCTGCTTTCCGATGACTCACTCGTCCTCCTGGACTGATCCTCTTCGTCGTGATCAGCGTCGTCATCTTCTTCTCGTTCACTGTCATCTGTGGAGCTTTCCGAGCCTATGGGGAACAGAGGTCATAAGCCATGTTTCCATCCACTTTTCAATCAAATTATCTGAAGTTCGGTTAAAAAACTCATGCGAATAAAGCTGGTGAAAGTGTGTTTCCATCCAACGGCTTTAAAACGAATAAAAACCTGTACGTAATGACGTCACATGCTGTTTTGCGATCAAATTGGTATGTCGAATTGATTTGAGACATTTTAAGGTGTTTCCATTAATTTTCGCACTGAATAGAACAACATTCAAGCAAACTTTTGCGAACAAAGTTTTGTTAGACAAAACGGATCGCCATCTACCAACAAATGATCAACATTTCACAAGTTGTAGCCTAATAATGCTTATGTGTCTTTGTTGACATCCGCCATGTGTGCGCAAACAGAGTGGGACTGGCCGGAAATGAACTCGTCTTCTGACGTGTTGCAACCATAAAAGGGCCTAAAACTTAATCGCAATTCATTATTTATTCGGTAAATATCGTTTCCATCAGCTTTTATCGCATTAGCCGTATATCGATCAAGAGAAAATCCAATGAGACCGAACGTATTTCATTTTAGCCGATATTCATGAAAATTCATAGAATTTTACTGTTTCCATAAGGCATTTTTTATTCGATATCACTTAATTCGGATAAAACGTGTTCGATGGAAACATGGCTATAGTGGACCATACTAGAAAAAAACTTTCTGAAGTGTATTTGGCAGAGGAATATAATAATCCATCGTAAGTCCAACTAGGTTTTTGAAACTTTGGCCGAGAATCCATAAGTCAGAATGCATGAAATAGCATTAGACACAGGTGAAGTGTGCAATTTCTCAGACACTATTTGCACAAAATGGAATTGGAAGAACAATGACTTTTACCAAAGATGTTTCCAAACGCTCCATTACTATTCCACACAGATGTCAGGCTGCTAAATCATGTTTTAGAAGTCACACAAAATCACTGTGCGTCACCCGTCAGGACCAATGATCCACTTACAGTGAGTTTTAGTGTAGAAAAATTGCACACTTTACTTTAAAAAATATATATCTAAGACTCATAATTACTGTGAATTTAAAGGTACCTGGAAGGCCGTTGAGAATAGATGCGATCTCGATGGGGTTGACGGGCGTCTGCTGGTGTAGTTCATCACCACAATCCTCCATCTTCGAGAAGACATCACTGCCAGAGTTCGGTTTCAGACAACCGATTGATGCGATTTCTAGGTAAAGGAAAGTCCTCTCTGTCCGTCAGTCTCTCATTCGGTTCTTTCTCGCTCTGCTTTATTCTGTCATTGAACAAAGAGAGCAAATTAAGATTGTAGCCCCTATAAATATGAATATGCATGAGTTTAAAACTCTGAGGACAGTACCATTTTTTTAAAGAAAGAAATTCATACTAAAAGTGACAGTAAAGACATCTATAATGTTACAAAAGATTCTATTTCAAAATAAATGCTGTTCTAATAATCACGGTTTCCACAAAAATATGATTTATATATTAGAATGATTTCAGAAAGATCATGTGACACTGAAGACTGGAGTAATGATGCTGAAAATACAGCTTTGATCACAAGAATAAAGGACATTTTACTATATATTCATAGTCTTAGAACACACACATATTGCAATAGAAACTGTTATTATGAATTGTAATATTTCACAATTTTTTATTATATTTAGCGACGTTGAACACACAACGGTAGTGTGTTCAACTTGATTTCATAAGAAAAAAGCAGAAAATCTTCTTGACTGTACCTTTATTTTTTTGCGGTGCTTTATTTTAGAGACGTTCTTATTGGCTGGTCTGACAATCTTATCGGCTTTGACCCACTCGTCATACCTGTTAAGAGAAACAGTTGGTCAATATTTACTTATACATCTCCAAAACTGATTAAAACTCTGCGTCTTGTTGCAATAATGAGGTGCAATGTCCAAATGATGAGAAATTACATTGTACAAGTCACACAATTCCAATATATAAAGTCACTATTAAGAGAATAAACACACAGTATGAATAAAACATTAGCTGCATTTACATGGACCCCAATAATCCGCTTGCATTCGGACTAGAAGCACAGTCTGGGAAAGAAAGAAAAATCACATTTAGCCACGTCAAACAAAATGAATTGAAATTTAATTCGGATTCGTAACTGGTGGTTTAAGCCATTTCTAATCCGATGGAGAGGACATGTAAACAGTTGATCAGATTGAAAACCGACTGAAACAGTGTCCATGTAAATGGGCATGATGTTCAGAAGGTCCTGCTCTGTTTTGGTCAGCAGCAAGAAATTAGCTTCAAGTCTCAGGGCTTGTACAAATCAGAAATATCCACACAACAAATCTGAGAAGTACAACTCGATAATTGATCTCTGTCCTAATCTCAAGGGTCATTCATCAGGGTTCCTTCAGGTTTCTTCAAGTTAAATTCAAGTCTTTTTAAGACCTTTTTAAGACCATTTAATAAAAATTAATACCTATTTCACGTCCCTTCTGGCAAAAGAAAAACAAAATCCTTCAATTTGTGTTCATTTATTTTTCAAATGTGGAATAGGTAAAAGATGATAAGTCAAAGCAGGTAAAATAAAAACTAGGGCTGTCAAATGATTAATCATGATTAATCACATCCAAAATAAAAGTTTGTGTTTACATTATATATGTGGGTGCACTGTGTATAATTATATATATATATAAATACACACACATGCTTGTATATATTTAAGAAATATTTTCATGTATGTACTGTATATAGATTTATATATAATTTCTATTATATATAAATATACGTAAATATTTTATATATAAATAATATTTTTTCTTAAATATACGTACATGTGTGTGCATTTATATATATACAAAATAATTATACACAGTGCACTACATATATTATGTAAACAAAAACTTTTATTTTAGATGTGATTAATCATGATTAATCATTTGACAGCCCTGAAAAAAACCTTTCAGTTGGCCACAAGAAAGTTTGCCGAACAATGTTAAGTTGTGTTTTAACATTAGCTACACACAGGAAGGACATGAGTACTGACTGGATCGCTTCCCAGATCAACACTATCTAACATTTTCATCAAGTTTTTATTCGTTGACGAAAATGTCAACAAATTTTCAACATACTTTTTGTCATTCAAAACTAACCGTCTCGCTTTTCGTCCGTGAAAAAATGTCGGTGAAGAAAGGTTTTCATCATTATTTTCCTCCACAATTTTTACAATTCCACAATTTTTAAGACCCAGACATCAAAATTCAAGACTTTTTATTATTTCCAAATTCATAAATTCAATGCTTTTAAGGCTTTTTAATACCCTGTAGGAACCCTGATTCCTACCGACAACAATTTTCAAAGGCAGAGACACCCAGGAATCATTCACTTTCAATGAGAGCTTGAAGAAAAAACCTCCAGAACTGAGCAAAGATGGCAACATGGGTTTCATGTGGCGGCTGAAGAACTGCCATTGAGATGATGGGAACGCTCTCTGAGTTCACGTGATCCGCCTCCTGATCACTGCAGTCCAGTAAATGACAGTACTTTCACACTCCATTAGTCTCTGACCAACCTTCTCAGGCACAGAAAAGCAGCCAAAAGGTCTGCAAAGTGCCAAATATTAAAATCAACCAACGTTCTTCCTCGCCCTCAAAGACGATAGTAAGGGGCTGTTTTTGTAACCAGATCCGAGATGCGTTTTGGTCAATTGAGAATCACAAGTAGACGAGGGAGACACATTCACGTTTACAGCTGGTGTTTTAAAGGGATACTCCACTTTTTTTTTGGAAAAAGGCTCATTTTACCACTTCCCCAGAGTTAAACAGTTGGGTTTTACCATTTTCGAATGTATTCAGATGATTTTTTGATATTTAGAAGAATATCAGTAACCAAACAGTTTCTGGTCTCATTGACTATCATAGTAGGAAAAAAATATACTATGGAAGTCAATGAGACCAGAAACTGTCTGGTTACTGATATTCTTCTAAATATCAAAAAACCGTCTGAATACATTTGAAAATGGTAAAACCCAACTGTTTAACTCTGAGGAGTGGTAAAATGGGCCTATTTCCAAAATAAGTGGAGTATCCCTTTAATCCGCCCTTTTTCTCCACTTTCAAACACTTCTGTCCTGATTTCTTCCAGGGGAGGCGGGAAAATGTATCATATCTATTCAGATCTATTTACACAGCGGAGAAAACAGAAAAAATACGGAAAACATCAGCTTTAGTTTCTGCACTGACAGCCGCAAGTTCATCTTTAAACTAAACTTCATAATGTGTACACGTTACATCAGTAGCCAGAGATCAGGTGTCTGTTCGAACACATTCGATCACATGAGCGTTTACACTACGAAAGCAATCTGGTTGAACTACCTCTGGAAGTGTTTGAAGGCGGACAAGCTCAAAATATTTTAGACCCCGTTCGTACCTGTATTTAGCGTCGTCCACTTGCGATCCGATTCGACCAAAGCACATCTTAAAAACAGGTGTGAACGGCCTCAGACACACACACACACACACAACTGATGCATGTTGCACACAAGACTGGAAAGCACGGTGTTCACAAAGTACCAGCTTCACATTACAAGCACTAATTGCTAAAACCACCAAAGTTTCCCAGATTAGTGCATCAAATCTTTAAAGTTTTGAGGCACTAATTTAGTAAAATAGACCGATTACAGCAGTGAAATAACCTTTGCATGGGCAGAAATCTGGATCACACATTTCCTACTAATGTGCATCCACTGCATTGCGATTTAAACACATTTCCAAATGTTAAAACAAAAAAAAGCTTGTCACTTGACGTGTCGTCAAACTGCAATAGAGCGTTGCCGTGATAATGTATTTTTGTAGGCCAACCAGTACGTTCACCTCACCCTGGATCCCTCGACAAAACAGATTTTTCCATTGGGTTTTGGATTATAAGCACTGCGACCAACAAAAGTTCACAAATGAAGTCACAAACTTCACCACAGTCGCACGACTTCAACCTCACAACCATTAAGCTTCGCCAACTCCTTCAGTCCTTCCTTAAAAAACATTTCCCCTGAAAGTTTGAGCTTAAAAACACAAGTAGTGCAGCCTTTTAGTGTCATTTAATGTCCCTGACGACATATGAAGTCCCACACAGACACTCGACATAGAATAAAACAGAGCGTGTGATCACCACAGACCTTATTCCAGGCATTTAACCCTTTCAAAAACCCATCGACTGACGCCGAGATGCTCGTTTCCAGGTTTTGGCCTACAAAAACTCCACATGCACCAGCCTTTCTAACTCCAGGACTATAATCTGCTTGGGGCTACCAATTTTTGGCAAATGCAAACAAATGAGGCATGAGTTCCCAGGGTCCTGCCTTACCTGACGTTCCAGCCACAGTAGTGCACCAGGTAGAGCACCTCTCCCCCTCCAGGTCTGACTCTTTGACAGTGGCTTCGTACGTCTTCAGATTTCGGCCTCGCCCATACCTCACCTGCACCTTCATCCCCAGGAGGGTAACACTCAAACTCCTCCCCTTCCTCCCACTCCTGACTGCTGACATCCCTGCAAGAAAGACAATTCAGTACTTCCCGTTTCCTGGCCCTAGGCTTTTCCCACAACCTCCCTCCCCAAAAAACCCACCCGAAACCTCGCTTTCTCAGCCTAGTGCTTCTGAAATCTACATTTTCCTCATCTTTCCCTGTCGGATAAGTCTAACGCTCCTCCTGAACATCGGAGGAAGACATTATGGGGTCATCAGCCGGCTGTCTGAACCTCAACCTGGAATATGTTAAGAAGCTGGTCTAAAACTGCCTGATTCGTTTTAAACACCCGAACATGAATCTTCTGTCATCACTTACTCACCTTCATGAAACCTGTGTTTCTGCTTCCTGTTGAGGAATCTCAAGCTGCTCTTTCCATATAATGAAAGCATTGGCTGTCAAGCACCAAAAAGGACTGAAATAAATAAACATGACCAAGGCATAACATTTTTTAAAAAAAGTTTGTTTCTGGTTGGTTGTCAGTTGAGGTCATGGGTCGGTAGGGATTTTTGTTTCTCCAGTGGCAGCAAGGGATAGGAAGGAAATTATTATTTTTTTATTATTTATTTGACTCTAAAGTAGCGATGGATTGGATCCTCTATTTTTTCATAACATAGCCTACCTGTTAGGGTTGGGTATCGTTTGAATTTGAACGATTCTGATTTCGATTTCGATTCCTTGTTTCGATTCCGGTTCCTAACGATTCTCGATTCCCATTCTTTTAAGAGGCAGGGTCAAAAAAGTTTAGCTAACCTTGCTAACCAACGGTCTTTCTGAAGGAAATACTCCTTTTGTCACAAATTTTGCATTTTGCCGAGATTTCGTTATTTTTAGAAAAGTGAAGCCACACTTTTGACCTCCGACGTAAGCTACTCATGTTCGACTCGCGCGGTTATGCCAACACTTCCGGTAGACGCTTCTTCGTTGGTGTTGTTCAGCGGTTTCTTCTTCCGGTCGACCGACTGTGAATATCGAAACTAGGAATAGAAATTTTTACTTTTGAACAATTCTGGAAAAACGTAAAGTTAGTCCCGGTTCCAAATCGATACTCGATTCTCGATATCCGACCCTACTACCTGTACACCTACAGCATGTTACACACACACTGATTTTAAATGTGTGCGCGGAGGCAAACGTGGTTGCCTTATTGTAAAGTGTTACAGATTAATTATACACCGATTCAGACGTCTCGCGAGTTCAGTTTTGGAAAGATCAGTTGTTTTAACCATTTATTAAAACGAATCGGTTCAAATCGCGAAGTTTGTTCAAATAGTCAGTTTGCGAATTGGACGTGTCGTTATCGGACGTGTGCGCGTTGTGATATTATCCCGGCGGTTAGGACATCCCACAAGATTTGTGTCATCACAGAAAACATTTCATCACTGGATAGTTTTTTCGTTTATTTAAAGTGTGGTTTATATGTCAGCTGAATGTGTGGAACGCTTTTCAGAGAAGATAAGGCAACATATTTTAAGGTTAAAACCAGACCATTCTCAGTTGGTCTGGAAAGCGTCATATACAAATCATTTCCAGAGGGCGTCACTAACAGTCGTAGACCTGAAACCAATCAGAGCGATGAAGGAGATGACGTATGCAGAGCGGCGGAGAAACATCTCCGAGTGTTGTTCTTTGCTCGCTTTTTAACAAAAAGGAAACGTTCAAATCGCTTAAAACAGACGCGATAGCTGATTCATCGAATGAGTGATGTTCGACGGCGGCATCCATCTTTGTAATGTAGGCTACAAAATCTGCTTCAAAATCCCAGCGCTGTCGACATCGTGTAAAGCCCGCCCCAACGTTTCTGATTGGTGCCGTGATTTCGAAGAACTGGAAATGGGCTTGAATAAAATAAAGTTAAGGCTAACCCAAGCGGTAAACCAGAAAAAAATAAATCTCCGAATGTCTCCACATGAAACTTTAGTCTTCCGACCTTGCCATCATGTCAATTTATTTTGATTAATATGTGCGAGGGAGAGAGAGCAAGGGCTGTCTCTCTATCTCTGCTCGTTCAGTTCATGCCACCTGTCACAAGCGCATCTACATTTACATTTACTCTGGATTCTAGTGAAACTTCAGAATAATTTTTATACATGTTATATAATTTATATATATTTTTTTCATATATATATATTTTTTTTCATATACTGTATATATATATATATAACCATTCGTTATTTTATTTTTTTATTTAAAAATCATATATACAAATAAATATGTATTAAATATAATACATATTTAAGTAAAACATCTACAATAATCTAATAAACAAAATATTAAAGTGATTTGTACTTGCAAAAAGTGATTTTCGGAAAAAAAAACGGAGAAAGATGCATGGTGTGGTAATGCCATCTACTAACCACCAATGCTAAGCAACAAAAACCTGTAAAGAATTGCTACTTTTATGTAAATTTAAATATAGTTTTTTTTATCTTATTTGGAGCTTGACAGCCTGTGGTCATTATATGAACATTCTGCTAAACGTCTCCTTTAGTGTTTCACTGAACAAATACAGTCATACAGGTTTAGACCAACATGAGGGGCGAGAAATGATTTTTCTAACTAGAAGATATTTCAAATGTGACTTTGAACTTGAGTTCAAGATGTGTGTGACAGGGAAAGGGTCAAAGTGCAGCAAGAGGGGCACAGCGAAGCTCAGCAAAGGGGCAAATCACAATCACGTTAGAGAGCAGAGAGGAAGCCACGTTAGACAGTTATAGCACACTGAACTCTACCACTGAAATCACTTCACGAAGTTCAACCGAGAAACAACCCTGGTTAGTTAGCAGCAGACGACCTTCAACTAGTGATGCAACAACTGAGCTGGTGCTAGGCAGGACCCTGGTTCCACATAGTTATTGAATCAATACAGAAAATGAAGGGAATTGGAAAACCAACACTGCAGGATGACAGTTGAGACGGCAGCAAAAAAGCATCTATGAAAACCAGCATCTATGAAATAATCAGATCACTGCTACGTGAAGGAGATTAGTTAGGCAGTTTAATCTCAAAAACGCATCCAAATGCTTCAGATTAGAGACACGCAACCAGATTTAGATTTAGACGCTGTAGAGGTGGGAAGTCGTCTGAAATGCAATAATTCTGATTCCATTCTCAGTTTCCGTTCCATTCATTAATAATGATGGCATTTAGAATTTTGAGTTCAGACATGACTGAACAGTAACGTGAGCAGTTCCTTCAGACGAAATCAAGAACCAATTATAATAAAGTCATGAAAATAAAGCTTTTTTGCAGAACAGAACGGCTTCTCGATTCCCAACCCTACCCAGGCTCAACATGATCTCAGCATCAGGGTCTGTTCTCATCCACACAACAACACAGCAGAACACTAAAGGCATGATATGAGAGAGCGGGAAGCGTCGGGAAACACTTGGGAAGCAGTGGAAGAGCGTAACTAGTCAGTCCATCGCTCAACTGAGCTTCAAAGTCACACCTGAATAGTTCAAGACAAAACTCACAGATCCGAAGTGATCATTTTCCCACAAAGACAGTGCCGGAATATTTCAAACTTGACTCATAATCAGCGACAGGTTTTACTCAGCAAGGATGCATTTAATTTTATAGTAAAAATGTATTATATTGTTACAAAGATTTTAGTTTACAATA
This sequence comes from Hybognathus amarus, assembly GCA_030378365.1. NCBI lineage: Eukaryota > Metazoa > Chordata > Actinopteri > Cypriniformes > Leuciscidae > Hybognathus > Hybognathus amarus. Next base: position 50,126 of record JAQIUQ010006170.1, read on the forward strand.
AATTCTGTTTTTTTTAAACTTTCTATTCATTACAGAATCCTGAATGAAATTTATCCACAAAAATATTAAGAAGCACAACTGTTTTCAACATTGATAAAATCATCACATTAGAGTGATTTGTGTAGGATCATGTGACACTGAAGACTGGAGTAATGATGCTGAATATTCAGCTTTGATCACAGGAATAAATTACACTTTATGATATATTCACATAGAAAACTGTCATTTGAAATTCTGCACAATTTTTAACAGTATTTCTGATCAAATAAACTGAGGCCAAACTTTTGAAAGATGGCGTATGATGACATAATTGATTATGTAACCTGCTCACAAACACACAATACATTGCTGTATTTATGTTTATTACTTATTTTAAAGATATTAAATTGAAAGAAATTAAACTTTATTCTATCACCAGCTGGCGGTGACATAACAGTCAATAATTAATAAAATATCTAACAAATGAAATTCACAGCAATTCATGCATTTATCATTTAAATAGAACTTTATTTCCAACAGATGGGAAAAATAAAAAGTGCAGCGAAAATTAGAATGGAGGTCCAGGTTTTTTGCTGGAGACGTGCGATGGTTTAAGATAAGATGGAAAAAGGGTGTGTGTGCGTGAAGAGAGAGAAAGCAAGCTAAAAAGGCACACGCTTCGGCCAACATGCAGTTTCAATAAGCGGGCGAGTGACGTGAGACTCAATCAGAGAGCATCAAAATCAGTCAAAGGTTTCCACAAAACACCATTATAAGTGCTTTCATGATCTCACTTTTTGACCGGCTTCGCCTATCATGCATCATTCTCGAAGCACATCTCGTTTTTGTCTCCATTTCTCTCTCTCTCCCATGAGCCATGCACTGAAGCTCAGAGATGAAGATACACCTACCCTGACCGATCTTTGCCGTCGGGTTCCTCACACGGCTCCTCCTTCACGCTCTCGGTGACGTTACTCTCCGCTGTCGGTCCGCACTCTTTGGCCTCTTCGTTTATATCATTCTCCTCTTCATCAGCAGGGTTATCATCATCATCATCCTCCTCCTCATTCACGCTGCTGATGTCCGCTTTATCTTCACATGGTGCCGTGGTCTCGGTCTTCTCCTCCTGAGGAGAAACAACACATTCTCACTGTTATAACCTTGCAATTAATATGATTTGACCCCTATTAAACTATGATTTAGCAACATCTGTAAATGCATTAGTGTTTTCGTTTCAGCAGCTTGTGTTCGGGGAAAAAAGCATAACTTATAAATAAACATGAGGTCAGACAATCCTGCTGAGAGACAAAATACACAGCTGTGTGTCTCAAGTCTTTTAAAGTCAATACTAATATACTGTGCAGTGTGTATTGTTTATCAGCTAAATATTAAATTACACTATAAAGTTTCTAAAAACATGGTGACAATATGTTTTAAATAATTATCAAATGAACATCTTATAAAAAAAACAGGAGTACTGATCAGCACAAAAAGGGAGACATCATCAAAACAGATCATTAAATTGTTACATGATCAATAAAAAAACAATAGTGAGGGAGTGTCAAATTATCATAAAAAAAAAAAAAATAAAAATTTATATATTTTTTATATTTATATATATTTTAAATTCACATTTTTACATTACTGGTCAAAAGTTGGGAATAATTGCAATTTTTGCTCACAACGTAGTATGGGTAGTATGAGTATTGTAGTAGGAGTAGTATTAGTTCAGAAGCGAAAAAAAATAAAATAAATGTGTATTAGTTAATACCTAAGTTAATAAAGTTAATAACTAATGACCTTTGCGATGGAAAAATATATCAAAACTTTAGCTGGACAATAACTTTATTCTAGAGATGCTGTAAAGCCAAAACAATCTTTTACTTTAATTTCCTATCACCACTGTAAAGCCGCTTTGAAACAATCTATATTGGTAAAAGCGCAATATAAATGAAGCTGACTTGACTATGGTAGTATAAGTGTGGGTAGTATTAGTATGGGTAGTATGAGTAGTATTAGTATGGTAGTATGAGTATTATGAGTAGTATTAGTATGAGTGTGGGTAGTATGAGTAGTATTAGTATGGTAGTATGAGTATTATGAGTGATGATAATATGAGTAGTATGAGTGTGGTAGTATAGAGTGTGGGTAGTATGAATAATATGAGTATGAGTAGTATGAGTAATATGAGTGTGGGTAGTGTGAATAGTATTAGTATGAGTAGTATTAGTATGGGTAGTATGAATAGGTATTAGTATAGGGTAGTATGAGTAATATTAGTATGGGTAGTATGAGTAGTATTAGTATGGGTAGTATGAGTAGTATTAGTATGGGTAGTATGAGTAGTATTAGTTTGGGTAGTATGAATAGTATTAGTATGGGTAGTATGAGTAGTATTAGTATGGGTAGTATGAATAGTATTAGTATGGGTAGTATGAGTAGTATTAGTATTGGGTATTAGTATTAGTATGGGTAGTATGAGTAGTATTAGTATGGGTTGTATGAATAGTAATAGTATGGGTAGTCTGAGTAGTATTAGTATTAGTATGGGTAGTATGAGTAGTATTAGTATGGGTAGTATGAGTAGTATTAGTATGGGTAGTATGAGTAGTATTAGTATGAGTAGTATTAGTATGGGTAGTATGAATGGTATTAGTATGGGTAGTATGAGTAGTATTAGTATGATAAGTATTAGTATGGGTAGTATGATAAGTATTAGTATGGGTAGTATGATAAGTATGTAGTATGGGTAGTATGATTAGTATTAGTATGAGTAGTGATTAGTATGGGTAGTATGATAAGTATTAGTATGGGTAGTATGATTAGTATTAGTATGATAAGTATTAGTATGGGTAGTATGATTAGATATTAGTATGATGTAGTATTAGTATGGGTAGTATGATTAGTATTAGTATGAGTAGTATGCCACAGCAGAAACCCCCAAGGTGATGTTTAGTACCTTGAGCACATGCTGTGTGTTGGAGGTCTCTGGTTCATTGAGGGTTTTCTGTTCTTCTTCTGTGCTTGAAGAGACACTGACTCCTCCACTGACTGTTTCCTCAGTGTTCTCCTCACTCTTCCCACTCGTCTTCTCACCCGTTTTATACGGCAGATCCATGCGGAAGGTGATCCCTGTGGAGGTGCAGTAGTCCTCAAAGCCATACAGGTATCTGCAGGAGATCAGCAACTGTTATCCATACACATTCGACAGGACACTGCAGCCAATGATCATAAAGCTGATATTCAGTTGGTCCAAAATACAGTAAAACAGACATTTGTGAAACATTAGAACAATTTAAAACAGCTGTTCTATGTGAATATATAGTAAAGTGTAATTTATTCCTGTGATCAAAGTTGAATTTTCAGCATCATTACTCCAGTCTTCAGAGTCACATGATCCTTCACAAATCACTCTAATATGCTGCTCAATTATAACAGGTGCTCATTTATTTATTAATTATGTTTCCTATTAATAGCAAATGTTGAAATCAGCTTTGATATGCACACAAATATGAAACAGCACAACTGTTCTCAAAATTAATAATAATTATAAATGTTTTCTTGATCATCAAATCCTCATATTAGAGTGATTTGTGAAGGATCATGTGACACTGAAGACTGGAGTAATGATGTGGAAAATTCAACTTTGATCACAGGAATAAATTACATTTTACTATATATTCACAGCTGTTTTACATTTTATTAATATTTCACAATATTACTGCTTTTTTGATCTTGTTGAGCATGAGACACGCACGTACTTTCCTGTAGGCACACTTGACGTTGTAACCGGCTGCGGAGTTGACACAGGATGCCCAGATCCTGATACACCTGCTTCCAGATGGACCCGCTCTCGAATCTGCAACACAGCGAGGGAACACGTCCTGCTCAGCGAGAGAAAGCCAATGCAGACCAAACCACACAAACACAACTCACATTGTCGAATCCTCCGAGCTTGTGCACCAGCCGGTAGAGTTTAAAAAGATTCAGATTCTTATAGCCCAGCACGGGACGTTTATTGATGGGAGTTCCTGAAAAAAAAAAAAAAAGAAGCTAGTTAGTGAGAGAAAGTTAAATACAAACATTTGCATTAATGCATTTGACTCAACTTAGAAAAAAAAAGATACAATAAAAAATGTTCAAGTGGATGATAACCTCCAGTGTTACTGCTAACTATAGCGGCCGTTTAACGACAGTGTTTTCAAGTGAAAACGGAAAACTTTTATGCATTCATTTTAAGCCAGACCTATTATTGGCAGCGATATCAGGCATTTTCCAAACTATCGGTATTGGCAGTTATAATGGCCGATAAATGAATATTTCAAAAATAAAATAAAAAAACAGACGAAACATGCTTGAACCATGTCATGAGTGTTGGAGTTGTATAGTTTGTCCACCAGAGGGCACTCTACACTAGTCCCTGTTGGCAACACTCGTGTAATAACGCGTCACAAATCCTGTGCATAAAAATTTGCTTTTCTTTTAGACAGTGTGTGAAATCTTTTTAAAATGCATTATCATATTATTTTATGTTAAAACGCAAATAACTACAAATAATGAACGTTAGGGAAATCTGTTAATGTTTTGTTGCGCGCTTCTGAAATAAATAAATTATTTGCCGATATATCGGAATATTTGGATTTTAAAACCCACAAATATTTGTATCGTGTATCGGCCTTCAAAATCCTTTATTGGTCGGGCTCTAATTCATTTACACGACAACGGCCTGAAAACGTATTTTAAAGTGCACGATTTTAAATGATCCTGTTATCGTCTCTGTGTAAACCATGCAGGGTTTCGTTGAAGATGCTGTAAAATTAAATTACAGGAAATTATTTCACATAATATGAAACAATATCTTAATTATCTTTCAAATTCTATAAAAGATAAGGTGGATAAATAAAATAAAAAAAAACAAATAAAACAAAATGGTACAAATAAAGTGCAGCACAAGAAATGGCTGCGGATAACTTTAACCATTTTAAGGACACTGTTGAACAAAGATATTCCTTATTCAAACTTTTTCTCCCATTAATATATTTTTGATCAGAATAATTAAATCTGTCAATATACTTGAATATTTATATGAAGAAAATCATGCTCCATATCACTGTGAAAAGAATGTTTTATCAATAAAATTGAACACTATTTTCTAATATAGCCTATTGTCTTTCAATAATTCAAGCATTTTCTAGTACCTTTTAATAATTATGGGTTTTCAAAGACTTCGAGAGCACCTTGCACAAGTGCTCACTACAAAAACACAAACTGGTGAAGTAATGCATATAGGAGCGCAGTGTTTCTTTGCGAAGTGACATCGCCATCTACTGACTTGGCAGCAGAATACAGCGTGTTTAAACGTATCGCGGATCTGTGTAATGGATCCGCTTTAACAATGTTGTCGTTGTACATGAGAAACTCAAATGAAAACGTTTCCATTTCTTTAAACATAGTTGTTGTGTAAATGTACCCTAAAACTAATAATCGATTTCTGATTTTGAAATAAAGCTGAAATTTAATGTAATGTTTATATCACGTAAAAAAATTAAACAAAAACGATGCGTTGGAAGCTAACTGAAATACATAAGTTTAAAGTTGAGGTAATAAAATTATTTTTTTTTTTGTTGAAAAAATTAAAGCTATACAGAAATATAAAAAAAAATAATAAATACACAGTGTTACTAAAATATATCAATAAAAAAAATTAAAATGTCAAAATAATGCAGAAACATTAAAAAAATACTATAACAGTATAAAAATAATCCTAAACACTGACACTACTCACCTCTATCCTCCATAAATTTGTAAAGCTGCTGTTGGAAGTTGTCTTTCTCTTCTGGGAATGGCTCCACTTCCTCCTGCATACAGGAAACACACACACACAGAGCCAGGGTTTTATCACACAAAGTACTGGGATAAGAGAAAAAATAGCTTGGTTTTGTTGCTTCTTGTTAGAAAAGTATCTTGTTAGTTACTGGGAAAGCCACACTATTATGAAAACCGCTGAGAAGACGGTCACACTACTGAACAATGTGGTTACGTCCGTATCGTCAACACCGTCCGAACCAACTCATGCTTTCGACGACACACCCCTTAAGCTCCAAAGGCGATATTTCTCTGGCCAATAAAAGAAAGTTAAAGTGCTGTAGGGGTGAGGCGCCAGCTATATCCACTACTAGGTGTGTGCGATATTGACAAAAAATTAGCATATTTTAATATTTTCAGGGTTTTTTTTCGAGAACGATAATGTAGACGATATTTTTCAGGGGTGTTATTGCGTTGGTTTTCTGATGTTCTTCATATTTTGTGCAGTGGTTAGATTGCAGAAGTGACAGAAATGATCTTACAACTTACAATAAGTTTAATAATAGTTTAAATTGCTTATAAATAAGTTGAGATGCAAAAACAGCGATCGATTGTGTTTCATTGATGCCACTAAATATTAACTTCTCGTTTATTGAACTGTTGTATAAAACAATATCCAACAATAACTGATTGTGTGTGTATCTTTCAGTGATGTTTCTCCCGACACATGGTTTGTGATCATGAATGCTGTGGTCACCTCTTCCTCCTCGCCACTGGCCTCTTCCTCTCTTGTTTCCTCCTCTCCTCTTCCTCGTCTCATTCATCCTCGCTGTCTTCGAGCTTTCATCCTTCACCTCCGTCCTCCACGCGTCGGGCACAGTGTTGTTACGCTGAAAGTCCCACGCTGCATCTGACTGCGTAACACAGAGACAGTGCGATTATAATGTGTTCAAAAACAAGTTTATTTTTAAAAATAAATTTATTATTTTATTTATTTTTTTCATTTTTTAAAAGACATTTCCCAGTAGAGTGCAACAGTTGTCATTCCACCCGTTCAGCTCCCAGCTTCCGGAAGTAATTTTAAAAACAATTTTAGCTGAAAACCAGTCATTTTTAAATTCAATGAAAATGAATACCCTCAAACCGTATTCACTTTATAGCCCTTAATCCTGTAACTGGTGGACAAATGTGGGCACAGAGGACTCAGGTGTTATCCTAATTTTTATTTATTATAAATCTTATATCACTGTCTTCGATAAAGTTTTGTCTATCCATTTATGGTTTTTATTTTATTTTGGGGGTATTTTTGAATTTATTTACTTCAAAAAGTACCATATTTTCTATGTAAATTATGCTTATTTTTATGTTTTATTTTTTTAACTACATTAAAATATCATTCCAATAAGTTCTTAGAGCTAAAACCTAAAGATAAAGTGACTTTGCTGTCACCTGGTGTCTTATTTTGGCTTATTTTAGAATGCTCTAAATTACAGTTTTTCCCATTCATTTCTATGGGTGCCCATTTTGACCCAAATACAAGATTAAGGAGGTTTTTTTCACCCACTTAACATTGTAGAATTGAGTCAAAAAAAATTGTGTGTGTTCAGGAGGCAAACTTAGGAAAAGTAGCCAAGTCTTGTACCGCTCAGATCAAGGGAAGTATTTTTAAAAAAATAAATCAAAACTATTTTGCCCACATTTGTCCAGAATACGGTTTTAGGGTTAATATATTTTATTTTGAACGTTTATTTATAAGTAATGATAAAGTTTTGATGACACTTTTTCAATTTGTTAATATTAGTTAACACCAAGTAACACTAAAAAATACTAATAATTCAATATTTCCTAATACATTATTAAAATCAAAAGTTGCATCGATTAATATCCAACATGTATAACTTCAAGAATACTGTAACAAATCTGTATTGCTCATTGTTTGTTGATGCACTGAACGCCAACAAATGAGACCCAGCATTCCAAGTTCTTGATGGTTTTAGTTTTAGTTAACGATGATAACTGGCCTAAACACACTCTGATCTGTAGGTGGCGCTCTTGCTCTCACCTGGTTTGAGTGCAGCTGTCTGCTTCGGAGATTCTCTTCCATCCAGCACTTCGAACGTCTTTCCGCAAAACTGTGTAACTGCAAGACAAAATATAACACTGTTAGCAGAGCTTCATACGATACGTATGACAGAAAACAATAAATAATCATCATATTTAAGTCAATTACTGATCATAATTCAACACAATTCCATATGAAACAAAAATATAAAAAAAATGGTTGCCATTTCTTATCGATTGCACTGCAAAAACAAAAAGTATTTATTCTCGACATCCATCAAATCAGCTTCATCATTAAAAATGCACAAAATTTAATGATAAACTGTGGTCATGTAAATCACACAACAGGCCATTTCTCAGTGCCACACGAACAACCGCATACACTGAAAAAATTATTTGTGTATGAACAATTATCACTCAGAAATTGCTAGTGAATTTGACAAATTGTTATATTGAGGGAATTAAGAGGTCTTAAAAGGCCAGAAGACATGTTTATGTTCATCAATATTTATAAATCTACATGTGGCAGTGATGTCATTACTTTCCCAGAGCAGACACTAGAGGGAGCAGTGTCTCTTCTCTTCTCTGATGAAGAGGGCGGGGCCACCTGTCACTCACATCTGATCCACCAATAGCAAACACACAATCATCCAAGCCCCCGCCCTACATTTGTTATTGCCTATACGTCACAATAGGAAAGAAAAGACTAGTGCAACTGTCATGCTGGCCTTAAACTTGGGCATATAAAACATATATCACACACACACACACACTTGAATGAGGGACTCAAATATAGGCTGTGTCAGAAACGCCCCTATACCCTTAAATAGGGACACTATTTGAAGGAATAGCCATTTGCAGGGGTGTCTGAAATCATAGTAGACGTTCATCGAAGTGCGCCCATTCAATTCCACAATGCACCACATGAATGAGTGTACAGACCGACGTACACTCTAACAGCAAGAAAATACCCATAATGCACTGTGGTCGCACAACGAATGAACAGAAGATCAGCAAATCATCCATTTTCAAAAAAACGCTGGTCCAATGTGGGTACAGTGTAATATCATACCAATAAAAATTACTTATTGAATTGTTTATTATGTATATACATAGTTTCCATGACAGAGTTTAAGATAAATCCATCCATCTTTCTACTTCGAGCTGTCAGTTTGCTCCGTTACAAATGATTATTAACCGGCAAGTAGAAATTATGAGTGTCCGAATTCACTATATTATGTATTATTTTTTTAATATCCTATATCAGTGGACTAATGTAGGGAATAGTGAATGAGGATATAGAAAATAGAGAATATCACAGAAACTAAAGGGTGATTTTGTTTTGATTTGAGCAAAAAAAAAAAACAATTAAAACACTAGGATAGGAACATCCTGGCAATTAAGAGTTTGTTGTCCATCTATTGAAGAATAACATTAGAAACAGAGTTTGTGTATTTAGAGAATCATCAGGAAACTCTGGTCTGTATAGTCGCAGCACTCACAGGTTTTATAAACACAAATATCTCCATAACCAGACATTTCTCAGCACAGCGCTTGAATAAGACCAATTCTGTCGGTCCACCTTCAGCGACGGCAGGATAAAACCGGTTTCGGGAGGTTAACCCGAGACGCGCATTTAACTACATTTACCCCACAGAAATATCACTGGCTCCTCCATTACATGATGCCCAGCAGTGACGTCTTCCATCATTTGCAGTGTGTCTAAAGGATGTTTTATAAAATCACAGCCATAAACAGAAACAACAGCACTCGTGATGCGTTCACAGCGGGACTTTTCGGCACCTCCAGGAGCTAAAAGTAGAAGCACGGACACAAATAACTTCATTTGAAAGATACTCACAATTTTCCATCTTTGAAGGAGCGGACAAAAATGTTGTCTTTTTTCAGTGTCACGTCTTCATGACAGTCTGGAGAGATGACCTTTAGAGAAATAAAGACAAACAGAAGACAGATGAGAGTTTGGCACAGAAAGCATCATTTTTGCACCAACCTGCAAAAGTGTTTTACACCTAAGGAAATTAATACTACGCAAAAAGGTAGTTTATTTATTTTGTTGCATGAAATCTAAATATTTCATGCAACAAAAAAGGTCCATTAATCATTATATGCAAATGTGGCTACCAGTTGTTTGTAATTATTAAGACTTTATTGCCCACCCAAAACATTTATTTGATCAAAAATACAGAAAAATGGTGAAAATATTATTACAATTGAAAATAGCTATTTTCTGTGTATATATTGTCTATATATCTATATATTCACAAAAATACAGCCTTGGTGAGCAGAAAAACAAACAAAAACAAAATGATTCCGAATTTTGACCTGTATTTTAATTAAAGAGATAAATCTGAGATTGATTAAAGCTTAGTATGAATATTTTAGAGCTGCGCATTAGGGAAAATAATATGCAATTTTAAAAATGCATTAATTTTAATTTAAAAAACAAATAAAAATCCTGATGTTTCCATGACCAAGTTGTGTGAAAAAAAAAAAAAATGACTCACATTGGATATTGGACATTTGAAATACTAATTTAAATTAGCAATTAAAAAAAAAGCCGATCCAGCCTTTATTTCAAAGATTACTGTACATCAGAGATCAGACGAGCAGCAGGAGCGTGTCACGGCTTCAAGAAACACCACACACACATTCACTGGCTTTGTTTCTGTCTCTCAGTGCTGTGATTCTAGCGAGAGCCGTGAGGAGGGGACAGAGAGCAGGAGCAACACGAGCCAGCAGGATCATTTAAAGGGCCAGTGTCACCCTGTGAATCATCAACTACTGCATGTAAACGAGGGACAGATGTAGAAAAAATAAGAGAACGACTGCCAACATCAATATACGCAGCTTCAGAGGGAACGAGTGCATTTAACCCTCTCTCCTGAAACCGGCACTGTTCATCATGTTTAACGCTGAAGTGTGACTTCCTGAAATTGGAGATTGTTTGGATAGTTTTACTCGCCAGAAAATGAATTGTTGTTATATAGCTCAACACGGCTAGTCTTATTGTTTGAATGTATTGTTTTCTTGATTTACTGAGTTTGACTGTTTGTTTAAGGATGTTATATAATTATTTGTATTTTTTACAGACTGCCAGGATTATTTTGGAGTGGGAGGGATTTAAGAACCAGTAAGTTATGTTTGTACTTAAGTGTATGTTAATATGCGTGTTTGTTAAATGTGTTGTAAAATTCAAAAAATTGTATGCATGTTTAAACATTTCACCTTATGAAGCTTTTTTATTTGATTTTTATTACTTTTATTGGCCTGCGGCCGAGACTCACCAGGGCGGGATACCATGTGGTTTTCTTTTTGTCGCTAGTGACGACCCCATCCACACACACCACTTTGCCGTAAAGATCTTCGTTTTGTTGCTGATCGCCCTCCTCCTCCTCACTAGATGATGAAGATGACTCCTCTTCTTGACTGTGGAATAAGATTAGTGTTAATGTGAAATAAACAACACACACTGAAAGGTATTCGAGTAACATTGATATCCCAGAGAAAACACAACAACATATTTAAAGATTCAAGAGTCTGCTCTTCAAAAGCAGCAATAATAAAACTTCATAAATGTGGGCGAACGCCATCAAATCACATACAGGTCACATTTGAACAAAATATAAAGAAATAAAAAAATATTATTTTAAAATATATTATTATAAATATTATTAATAATATTTTAAATTCAGAAAACTATATACATTCTTAGGTAAGTTAATAAATTTGGCATTATTGAAAAAAAATATATATATAATATATTGAATTATATAAAAAAATATTTTTGAAATATATATCAAAAATATATAATATATAAAAAACAATTGACCATATTTTTATGAACTCCAGAAATTTAATGCATTTTATAATCAGTAACCTTTGCTAAATTTTTTAAAAGTTATGTGCTAATTTCACCTTCGCATATCAATATTTTAAGATGCATCGCAGCAATTTAAAATGAACTGTAATTAAAAGTACTAAGTATTTTTTAATGATTAATTATTCCAACCAAGAGTAGAGATGTAGATTGCATAGAAATTAATTTTAAATTAGATTATTTTTCCATTCCAGTAAGGTTGCATTGACTTTGATAAAACAAAAAAAAAGTCAACAACCAATTTCATCACGAGTTAGTGTTTCAATAAGCAAGTGTCTGTTCTGTTCACACTGAAGAACCGCTAACAGAGAGAACTGATCCTTTAGTTACAGGCACTAAAAAAGACACAGATCACGCTAAACATGATTAAAACGATCCACTTTTTAAAGATAAGCATCACCTGTATCACAGCGCCATACAAGCAGAATAAAAGCTTTTTCTTGCTTGTTCTGATGAAGATAATAGGTAATTAGGCTCCGTGAGCTGAAAAGCTTCTCACTTGCCAATATTTCATATTCAGCGTGACTCAACGGCCGCTCTCAATTAAGATCCGGCACTCCAGCTCACCGCCAAGGAGAGCCAATCTTGTTAGTGTTAAATGAGCCAATCAACAGCCTGCATCCTGAATAAACATGACCTGATAAGCCACAGGGACTCCTACTCGCTCAAACAACAAAACAAGAGGAGAAGCGGGAAGCAGAGACAGAACCATCCGGAAAACCTACCAGTGTGCAGAACCCGTCTACAAAAGATCACTTTTTGTAGTAGTTTTTCTTACACCATTGGTAAATAGTTTTTTTTTTTAGTATTAAACTAAAACAATGTTTAGAAGCATGTTTTACATGAAAAACTAAGATAAGAACTAAAATAAATAAGTTTAAGTTGAATTACTAAAACTCAAATAAATTAAAGGTGCAATGTGTAATATTTCTGTGGATCTATTGTACAGAAATGCAGTATAGGATCCATAACTGTGTGTTCAGTGTTGTATAAGGACCTTACTCAATTAACCGTAATGTTTTTATTATCTTAAAATGAGACATTTACACTACGTCAAAAGTTTAGGGTCGTAAGATTTTTATGTTTTTAAAAGAAGTCTCTTCTGCTCACCAAGGCTGCAATTTTTTTGATAAAAAATACACAAAAAACACAGTAATATTGTGAAATATTATGACAATTTAAAATGCCTTTTTTATGTTAATATATATATATTAAAATGTAATTTATTCCTCTGAAAAAAGCTGTCTAATATGATGATTTTATGCTCCAAAAACATGTATAATTATTATCCATGTTGAAAACAGTTTTTTACATTTTTATTTCAGGATTCTTTGATGAATAGAAAGTTCAAAAGAACAGCTTTTATCTGAAATGGAAAGCTTTTGTTACATTAAACACTACCCTTTAAAAAGTTTGGGGTCAGGAAAAATTTGTATTCTATTTTTTGGGGAAATAAATAAGAAATCAATACTTCTATTCATCAAGGATGAGTTACATTGATCAAAAGTTACAGTAAAGACATTTATAATGTTAGAAAAGATTCGAATTAAATAAATGCTGTTCTTTGAACTTTCTATTCATCAAAGAATCCTGAAATAAAAATGTAAAAAACTGTTTTCAACATGGATAATAATCATACATGTTTTTGGAGCACTGCTATTACCGGTTTATTACCGTGAAGCAGAATGTGAATTGCATTAAGCGCTACAGAAATAAAGGCTCCAGTAAATGTGCATGTAGCACGTAACCTCAGAGTGGACGCACTCACATGGGATTGAAACCGTCGGCCTCCGCGGTTTCCTTTTTGCCGATGACAGGAGTGCCGAAGTGTTCGGGGTTGGTAAGAGGAAGCCTGTCGAGCGTCTGAAGAGAATCAGAGATAAGATTCGCCAGTTAGCGCGAAGAAAGTCGCGATTCTCTTTAAACTGTTGCTCTGCCATGACAATCCATTCACCAAACTGACTGACGAAAATGACATTATGGAAGACAATTACATATAAACTCACACTGCTAATACAACCGAGGTTGTCCAAAGTGCTTTACATTAAAAAATACAGATAAAACATACATATTGACATATCTCAGTGAGATTACCTATTATAAGCGGCTCCTTGAGCAAGTTCCTGAATACTGATAAAGATTGACCAGTCTAATACGTAGAGGCTCACTTGTGTACCTAGAGCTGTTTGCATTCACATACTTGCGTAGAATATGTTTCTGACTTCTGAACAACTGACAGTCTGTTTGAAATCATTGACTAGCAAACACTGAGACGTGACACAGTTTCTAATAATCACCCGGGAATGAAACGCCCAGACTCGACAGTTCTGGGTCATTTACTACTATGCAGAAGATTTTCATGTACCCATTATATACACATGTCTTAATATACTGGATTAGAAGTCAAACTCATGATTTTTTTTATTATGTAATCATATTAGTTAGCAAAATACATCCTTACTTACTACTTCAGTTTGAGCAGATGTTGCAATGGGAACGCCAAATTTGCAATGAAAAACTCACTTTTTGAAGAAATATTGCAGGAGTTTCCATTTTTTCCTTCTAATCTGAATGTTTCAAACTAAACATGTTTTCTTTGGAATACGGTTTTAATTTATAATCAATTCATAGGTTTTTCCAACATGTCCTCAAGTTCTCTTTCAAAACACTGGATCTGAGAGTCTGTACTTTTACAGTCCCTCAAGAAAAACATGATTATGCGATCGCATGATTTAGTGCATTATCAGCCAAAGTCCGCATATTTATGCAAGGGCCGCAGTTTTTTAAATACGCCACATAAATTGCCGATTTCTGGGCAAAACATGCGGGGCTTGCATGATTTCATAATCCTCGCATTTTCGTTGCAAAAAAGTTTGCTTCACACAAGAGCAGCCGTTTCCCCTTGTTGCCGTGGGAACGTTCTGAAGTGACGTAACCTGTTGCCATGGGAACGTTATGAAGTGACGTAATTAAGCGACGTGAAAATGATCAAAAAGCTGTTAAACAGGAGCACAATATTTTTTTTAATTTTATTTATAAATTTTTATTAAGTTGTAGCATATTCCTTTTGTAAAGCTACAGAACTTGTTTGACTCAATGTTTTGTAAGTTTGATTTGTTTATTAAGGTTGGAAATAAAATGCTGAATGACAAATTAAGTCTGTAGAAATACCCTTTCAGATTTCATCAAAATTAAATTAATTTGTAAAATTACACTGTCAAGAACAGGATGTGAATGGAAAGGCAGCAAGTGTCACGATGTAAAGGACTTAACTAGTTGTTTAAAGCAATGCAAAAAAGAGAGATGACTTGCCTCACTCTCAGCGAAGTGACGCGCTCCTTTCAGGCAAGAGGACGAGCGCCTGAGGGTCTTCTCATCACCGTCATCAAACACTGCACAGAGAGAGACGAGTTCAGCAGACAGACACACACACACACACACACACACTCTAAGAATCTTTTTGAACAGGACCTACTAGACCCTCTTTCAAAGTCTTGATTGTGTTTTTAGTCAGCGACTGCACGATTAATCGCAATAAAACTGCACGCGATTTGGCAAAGACTGTAATTATTTTTGGGCAGCAGGTGGTAAATGCTTCATCTGAACACCAAAGGGCATCTCACACACACACACACACACACACCAAATCATCTGAACACCAGAGGCGTCATCACACACACACGCCAAATCATCTGAACACCAGAGGGCGTCTCACACACACACACACACACCAAATCATCTGAACACCAGAGGGCGTCTCACACACACACACACCAAATCATCTGAACACCAGAGGGCATCTCACACACACACACACCAAATCATCTGAACACCAGAGAGTCTCACACACACACACACGCCAAATCATCTGAACACCAGAGGGCGTCTCACACACACACACACCAAATCTTCTGAACACCAGAGAGTCTCACACACACACACACACACGCCAAATCATCTGAACACCAGAGAGTCTCACACACACACACACGCCAAATCATCTGAACACCAGAGGGCGTCTCACACACACACACACACCAAATCTTCTGAACACCAGAGAGTCTCACACACACACACACGCCAAATCATCTGAACACCAGAGGGCGTCTCACACACACACACATGCCAAATCATCTGAACACCAGAGGGCGTCTCACACACACACACACACACCAAATCATCTGAACACCAGAGAGTCTCACACACACACACACACACCAAATCATCTGAACACCAGAGAGTCTCACACACACACACACACACACACGCCAAATCATCTGAACACCAGAGAGTCTCACACACACACACACGCCAAATCATCTGAACACCAGAGGGCGTCACACACACACACACACCAAATCTTCTGAACACCAGAGAGTCTCACACACACACACACGCCAAATCATCTGAACACCAGAGGGCGTCTCTCACACACACGCCAAATCATCTGAACACCAGAGGGCGACTCACACACACACACGCCAAATCATCTGAACACCAGAGAGTCTCACACACACACACACACACACCAAATCATCTAAACACCAGAGAGTCTCACACACACACACACGCCAAATCATCTGAACACCAGAGGGCGCTCATACACACACACACGCCAAATCATCTGAACACCAGAGGGCGTCTCACACACACACGCCAAATCATCTGAACACCAGAGGGCGTCCACACACACACACACCAAATCATCTGAACACCAGAGAGTCTCACACACACACACACACGCCAAATCATCTGAACACCAGAGGGCGTCTCTCACACACACACACGCCAAATCATCTGAACACCAGAGGGCGACTCACACACACACGCCAAATCATCTGAACACCAGAGGGCGTCTACACACACACACACGCCAAATCATCTGAACACCAGAGAGTCTCACACACACACACACACACACCAAATCATCTAAACACCAGAGAGTCTCACACACACACACACGCCAAATCATCTGAACACCAGAGGGCAGTCTCACACACACACACACACACACACGCCAAATCATCTGAACACCAGAGGCGTCACACACACACACACCAAATCATCTGAACACCAGAGAGTCTCACACACACACACACACACACACCAAATCATCTAAACACCAGAGAGTCTCACACACACACACACGCCAAATCATCTGAACACAAAAAGAACGGCAGTGTCAAATTAAGACGTACAAACCATCTGCTGAAGGAAACATCTGCTGTGACTCACAGGTCTTCTGCGAGAGTCACCATCAGAACTTTATCTAATACTCATCAAGATTTTATCTCCATGTGGCGACACATATGTGCACTGAAATTCGCATTAAGCCATCAAAATGAGGTATAAAAACACAATATTTCATGTTTCTGTTTTTGAGAGACTGACTCATCAGTACTAGGGATGTGCACGAATATTCGCATTTTCGAATATTCGATATGTAATTATTATTCGAAAAATAAAGTACTATTCGAATTTTGAATACGTTGCTTTGCTGGCCGTAAATGCAGTGAGTCCATGATAAATCCTAAAGAACTAACTCGCAGTTACAATTAAATGCACTGGATGGCGCTGTGGAATGTGTTAACAAGTCGGAGTGTGTTAACTGTATTTGATCACATAATGTTGTCGTCTGCCTCACGAAGTTTGGAACGTTACTTGAAAAGGATCTTACTAAACAGAATTACTTTTGAACAAATGAATTAATAATCTGAGTTATGATATCATCACCATGAGAAATCACATGAAATCCAAACAGTCGAGTGAGGAAAGATAACGTTAGCTGTTCATCATTGCATCACAACTGCAGGTAAGCGCAGCTGGACCCGCGTGATCAAAGATGTTAACTTATCTAATAGCTAAATGATTTTGAGACATACTTCCTTTAAGTTTCGTTAAGGGAGACCGGTTTAAGAACAGAAAATGCAAAGTGCTGTTAGAAACACCGTTCTCTTTGTGTCTCTGAAACGTCTGTCAGCGCGCGTCTTTCTCACTCGAGCATAAAGTGCTGGCGGCGCCCCTGAATGTAACGTTAGATATTATTGTTTTTCTCAACATAAACGTGAAACAATATAAACACGATAATCAATCATTTGCTGACTCGTGTGTGTATGCGTTCTGTACGATATCTGACGCAATCTGCTTTATTAGGTTGTTTTTTTCGCTCGCGCTGCTTGAGCATGCTTTTAATAATGCTTTTTTATATATATATATTTTTTGTTTACACATAGGCCTACTGTTTAATGTTTTCAACTAAAAGAAAACTTAAATTACTATTGTAAGCTTGTTGTGTATTGCCTAATTGTAAGCTTGTCCAGAAATGGTGACAAAAACATTAAAAAAAACCCGTAAATAACGTCTTTTTCGTTAAACATAATTTAAATAAAAATTCGAATATTCGATTTTTATGAGCCCGGATATTCGAATGCAATATTTAAAAAAAAATGCCCATCCCTGAATCAGTACTCATCAAAACAAAAATACATTAATAAACACATGAGCCCTGAATGCAAATTAAAATTACCCAGCATCTCCAACTGATGCTATAAACGAGGGACAGAAGAAGCCTTTCCCTCTTCGTCTCAGGTAAAGAGTCACTGAAAGGAATATAATGGACTTACCGACGGTGTACAGACTAGCGTCGGTGAGTTTGTTGATGATGGCCTCCTGGTAGATCCATCTTGGTTCCCTGGCTTCGACCAGCAGCCCACCTAACAGCAGAGAGAAACACAATCAGGCTTTCACGGTGTTACACCACTTGCTGGGCGTTAAAACACTAAGGCTGGAGATGAACAACCCATAATCACTGACATTACTCATGGAGCAAAGCCTGTGAGGGTTTATCATGTTCTGTGAGGAGGAACGTTACCTTTACCATCAAGTACTATGGCACTACCATGGTAAAATGATGCTATCAGATGTTTCTGAATGATTAACATGTTCAAATATGGGCAAAACCTGTCAAGAACATGCCAACAAGAGGTCTC
Source organism: Hybognathus amarus (assembly GCA_030378365.1). Classification (NCBI taxonomy): domain Eukaryota; kingdom Metazoa; phylum Chordata; class Actinopteri; order Cypriniformes; family Leuciscidae; genus Hybognathus; species Hybognathus amarus. Next base: position 68,858 of record JAQIUQ010006170.1, read on the forward strand.
AAAAATAAATAAATAAATATTTCAATTAAAATCCATGAAGAAAATGAAGCCTATTTGAGCAAAAATTAACATTATTTTTAGGGATGCCCGATATATCGGCCACATTATCGGTATCGGCCGATAAAGGATAATTTGTAATGTTATCGTTATCGGCCCAACAAGAACATTTAGCCGATATCTAAAAGCCGATAAAAATGCATTATTTCCTTCAGCTGAGGCACTTTAGATGTGTCTTTTAAATTGCTTGAAATACGATTGAAATCACTTTAAAAAAGGAAAATCCAGTTAAAGTGCAAAATGTGCAGCGCAAGTCTGTCATATCGGCTACACAACATTAAAATAAGATCATCATAATTGTGTTTGTATCTTGACTTTTAATGAGGAGACTTTTTTTATAATCAGGCTATCAAAAATTGTCTAAAAATTTGGATTTAGATTTATCGGCCAATATATCGGTTATCGGCTTTTAAATATAAAGAATTGTATCGGTATCGGCCAAAATTGTCATATCGGTGCATCCTGAATTATTTTTTGTTGTTGATAGTTTTCATGACAGTTTAAATTCATTATCATTACAATAATGCAATTTTTATAATTACTATATAATACAAACATAATACAAACATACATACAAATGTATGTATTAATTATATACAAAGCAAAAAAATAATGATCTAAATAACTAGCTCTGAGAGTTTAGCTAGTCTGGCATCAGTGATTTTCATCTAATTGCTGCTTGCATTTGTCATTTACTCTCTCTGAAAAGAATAACCAAGTGCTCAAAGCAAACAGTTCTGCCAGATATAAAAGAGATGTTTTCTGATGAGCTGATGGCGGAGAATAATTACTGTCATATTCATAATCCACAGATGCAAAGGCTGGCTTGCCAGGAGATTTTTAAACAAATGAGTGAGCTAAAAAATGAAAGAAAAAAAAGGGAAGGAAAAACAAAGATTTCAATGCAATATAAATATGAAATCGAGGATTATATGGATGACTGGCATCACTGACACCATCAAACATGAACTCCAGACGACAGTTTTAACACTGTGTCCAAATCAGCGTGTCATTATGATGCATTTTGGGAGCTTGAGATATGTGATCATGGGCTACTTTACAAATATTCTATTTGTTTTGCGTTCATTGTATGAAAGTCGAAAGGGCTTGGAGGAACATGAGCAAAATGATTCAATTGGGATATGTTCTTAATAGTTTTAGTCTAAGCATGGACTGGTTTCTTCGGGCGTGCATTCAGTCTAAAAGTGACACAAAGATGAACTTATATTTAATTTCTACAGTGAACACAGTGTTATTTTACATTTAGGCAAAAATTATAAAGTTTCTGTATATGAATACTACTGTTAGACTTTGTAACAGTGTTATTTAGTATATATCTCTGCTTGTAATTTGTGTATTTCCTCCTATTTTATTACTGACTATTCACTTGTCTTTATTGCTTAACAGTTAGGCTAGTAGTTTTTGCTGTAGGGCTGTGAAACAATAATTACGATTAATCTGCATTGAAAATAAAAGTTTGTGTTTACATAATATATTTGTGTTTAGTGTGTAGAATTGTATATGTGTGTATGCATATGCATGTATATATTTAAGACAAATGTGTTATTAATATATCAAATGTTTATATTTATGTATAATATTAATTTTGTATAAATATATAAGTATAAAAATATATAAGAATGCAAATAATTCTTAAATATATACATGCATGTGTGTATTTATAATACAAAATAATTATACACACTACACACACATATATTATGTAAACACAAACTTTTATTTTGGATGCGATTAATCGCGATTAACGTTTCACAGCCCTATTTTGTTGTGGTATCAAAGTACCTCAAGTGAGCTTTAAGTAATAAATGAAAAGCAAAGTTACATTTACCCCCCGTGTGTCTGAGTGTGTGTGTCTGAGTGTGTGTCTGTGTATACAACTTTTTTTTTTTGACTGATCCTAAAAATCCGCAAATGATCCGAAGCGTGAGTTTTGTGAATCCGTTGCACCACTAACAGATACATCTCTCATAAAGCCCAGGAAGTGATGCGGCACAGCCAGTGTTTGTGCTGAAGGAGGCAGGTTTGCTCTTACCTTCAGAAGTCCTCTGATGTGTTCATCGTGCATCACCGCAGTGGACGCGTCGGGTTTGAAGGTGACCTGGAGAGACACACACACACACAGTCAGTGAGGAAGGAGGACAGGAAACACGGACGGGCTTTCCCTAACGGCCAAGAAGCATCGATCGCTCATATCAGGAAGCCAGATCCTCACCAGAGAGACCCGAACGTCCCTGTGTTGATATCAGACCAAACGCAGGGGAAGACACGCTGGGTAACCCAATCATTGAGTGCCACGAACAGAAGATAATTAGACTGAAAGTGGGGCGAATAAAACATGCTGTGCGAGAGGATGGGATGAAGAAGATGGAGGAACAAGATGTCATATTTCCACAAATACCCACAACACCACCGTGAGACGCTCACACATAAGAATTGAGATTAATCCTTTTCATTTCACAAGCTGAAATCTGAATTAAATGCACAACATTCAGCAGGATGTTGAACGACAAAAATCACACACAAATATACAGTCCAACACAACTTCCTGTGACTTAACATCATGAATCAATAAAGTTACTTTGTATAATGCTTTTTACAAAACACTGTTTCAAAGCAAGCTCCACAGAATATTTCAAAGTTACAAATATAAATTATTAATAATTCATAATATTAATAATTATTTTTTTAATTATACTTTTTTCTCTCTAAAGAAGTTTATTACTGTCAAAACAATTAACATCATAAAAGAAAACTATGCCCAGCAGAGTGTTTTGAGAGAATCCGATCCACAAAATTTAAATATATAAATTATATATATAAAATATATATTCATATAAATATATAAATATACATAAGCATACTAATAATAAACAAGAAGATGGGATAGTCCATAGTTGATTAACTCAGTGAGGTCCACGTATTCTCACATGTGTTTAGGGTTACACATGCACTTCTCCAGCTGTGTTGAGCAGTTTGTCAAATAAAAATCATCCGTGAGACGTGTGTGTGTGTGTGTGTTTATGAATGTGTCCGTGTCACAGGAGATAAGTCTCACACTTCAGCATCTCGCCACGGTCACGTCCTGATATAGTCACAAACAAACCTTCAATTACACTCACTGTGTGTGTGTATTATATATATATTATATTTTGTTGTACACACACACACACACACACACATATATATATGTATATATATATAGGTTTTACATATTTATATTTTTTGAAAGTGATAGTCAATCATCCTAAATCAATTTAAACAGTTTTCACTATGAATATTTTAAATATATGAAAAATAAACAATTAATTATTATTATTATTATTATTATTATTATATAATTAATTATAATTAATAAGAATAATAAAATAAAATATATAAATAAATGAAAATATATAAATAAATAAAAAAACAGAAAAGTTATAATTAAAAAAAAATCATATGGTCAAAATTATAATGCTGAGTGTTTATAAATCAACATGATTTGTAAAACACACATTTTCAAAACATCACATTATTCATACATTTGCCGGATGCTTTTATCCAAAGTGAGTTTATATAAATCCCGGTATATATTTTGTCAGTTCAGTACATAAAATAACATGCACATGACCAATGAATAAGATTGCAGGAACACAAGAAAATAAAAATCTGATAAATCAGACATTGCAGAAACCAAAAGATACCTTACATCACAGAACTAAGAGAACTAGGGAAGAACTAAGAGATCAGGAAGCGTATATAAACCAGTTGACAGACAGGACATTACATCTGTTCACATGCATAAACACACAGACAGCGATGAGATCTAATGCCCCGCTCTTATCTCTCACACACACTTACAGTGTGAATGTAAAGACTGTACGTATGGCTAATGGATAAACACAAACCGAGAAGAGAGAGAGAGACAGAACAAACAGACAGAGAGAGAGAGAGACAGACACAATGATGTCATCAGTAGTACAACAGCAGGAATATGATTACAACCTTGAACAAGGTCTCTGCTTCACGAGGAGCAGCTAATCACATCTCAGCGCTATGAGAGAGGAATTATAAAACATCAGAGAGCCATCAGGAGAAAAACAAGACAGAGAGAGAAAGTCTGATGAGAGGGAGGAAAAGGAGCAGAATATTTCATTAGGAATGAGGACGAAGTCTTCCGAAGTGACAGCAATGAAATCTCAATTTGCTTTCCAACTTCAAAACATTTCACAACAATTTTCCAATATCACAAATGCATCAAAATTACAAGGTTTGAAGTTTTAAAACTAACTATACATGCGTTTAATAACTATACATTACAACTTGAGCTGACCGATAAAGGATTTTGAAGGCCGATACCAATATTTTTGGGTTTTAAAATCCGATATTCCGATATATCGGCCGATATTTTTAATTTAATTTTTTTCAGGAAACGTGCAACAAAACATTAACATATTTCCCTAACATTAGTTATTTGTAATTATTTATGAGTTTTAACTAAAATAATATGATAATGCATTTTAAAAGAAACTTTCTTTTTATTGTCACAACAGAACAGACTGATGATAGTGGCATTAGCTAGCTTTGTGGTTCGCTAGTCTATGATGAGCCATAATTTAGCAATGGATAACATCATACTGCAAATTGTAAAACATACATTTTCAATATAACAGGCCAAGGAGAGATGATACGTCTCATTGCTATAACTGTCACGCGCTATTAAAGAAATACTTCAGTCACATTGTCAAAAGTTAAAAGGACAGTCAGTCAACTACACTGTAACAACGTAACGTAACTATTACTAGCTAATTCGGCTTCACTCTCGGCTTATTTAACAGCAGCAAAACTAGACATGATAGTTACAAATGTTGTCATGCTTATTTGAGTTAAGAGAACGGATGGGGATGTTCTTTTAATTGTTATTAAAGCAATGTATGTCTCGTGACCAACTCAACGAGTGTAAGCCAACAGGGACTGTGTAGAGCGCCCTCTGGTGGACAAACTATACAACTCCAACTCTCATGACATGGTCCAAGCGTGTTTTCATCCACTTTAATTTTATTTTTGAAATATTCATTTATCGGCCATTATAACTACCAGATACCGATATTTTGGAAAATGCCAAATATCGGCCGATAATATCAGTCTGCTGAATATATATCGGTCTGGCTCTAATTACAACTGCTCTCTCTAGGTCAGATTTGAATGTTCGCTGTGAGCGTAAGGTTTAACAGAGACAGCTGAATCGTTCATTTAAGAAGATCACGTGAGTGGATTAACCGTGCAGCTCTACTCAACACTTAAGTCCTCATCAGATCCTTCTGTCCACCTTCTCTTCACTGGGCGTCTCAGGAACGTTTCTCCACTGGTGTGAGCCCTATCTCACAGGTAGGTCCTTCAGGGTCTCATGGAGAGGTGAGGTATCCAAAGCGCATCAGCTGACCAGAGGGGTCCCCCAGGGTTCAGTGCTTGGACCGCTCCTCTTCTCCATTTACACCACATCACTGGGTCCCATCATACAGGCACATGGTCTCTCTTACCATTGCTATGCTGATGACAAACAGCTCTTCCTCATTTCAGCCAGATGATCCCACTGCAGCTGCACGCATCTCAAGCTGTCTGGCGGACATCTCGGCATGGATGAAGGAACATCACCTGCAGGACCGAGCTTCTCGTCTTCCCTGCCAATCCGTCTCTACAGCACGACTTCAACCTCCAGCTATGTTCATCATCAATCACCCCATCAAGGTCCATCTGAAATCTTGGAGTGATCTTTGATGACCAGCTGACCTTCTCAGACCACACACAGCTCGATCATGCAGATTTGCACTGCACAACATCAGGAAGATCAGGCCTTTCCTAACTGAGCATGCAACAGGCCCTGGTCATTTCTAGGCTTGATCACTGCAATGCTCTTCTGGCTGGACTTCCATCATGTGCAACTAAACCTCAACAGATGATCCAGAACACTGCAGCCCGTCTCGTCTTCAACAACCCCACGTCTCTGTTCATCTCTGCTCATCATCATCCAGTATGCAGAATCAAACAACATTCACAAGACAGCTGAAAACTCATCTCTTCTCTGCTACTCTGAGCAATGCCTGAACTTTGTATTTTGAGCACTTCTTGCATTGTCTTGCTCTTTCTAATCAATGATCATCCATGCATTCAAAATATGTCTTTGAATCAGTAAGATGAACCAAAGTAGCAGAGATCATTCAGTGGCTCACCTTTGCCTTGACGAGTCTCTTGGCGGTCTTGATCTTGGCCTCACAGAACGCCCCTCTGTATTTGGCACTCACGTCAGTGCCAACGGTCAGGTAAGGGGGCTCCTCCAGTGTCTGCACAACAACAAACACAAACACACGTTAGTTTCACTGTCGGTCAATGATCAAGGTTTTGGTGGCGTAAGGGAGGAAAAAGTCAAGTCCCCCACTACAGGTTCTTGTTGGCCACTTCATATTTTTCATTCCCATCATGGGATAATTTTATGGATTTAGTGTAAATTAGTTCATTTGGTTCATTAATTTATAATAAAAAAAATTATGAACAGTTTGTAAACATATTTTAGCAATAGAAAACAAAAATAACCTGTTAAAAATAAAAGTATTATGCAATCACTTAAGGATGCACGGATATACATTTTTGACTGATACCGATAACCAATAACTGTTTATATTTGAAAGCCGATAAACGATATATTGGCCGATAAATCTAAATCCAATGTTTTAAATAATTTGTGTGTGTTATTGACCATATTTGGTGTGTGTGTGTGTTTGAGCCCTAAATTTAAGTGAAATTTCTCGCTTTTTAATGCAAAATTTTGTACAAAAGTAAAAAGCTATAATCCTACTGAACACACCTTATCAATGCAATTCTGAATCAATTCTGAGCTTAGCGTTTCTTAACTTCAACATAAACTAATACATTATTCAAATTAAAAGTTGCATTCAGGTATTTATTGAACATTCAGAAAGTACATTTTTTTTCCCCACATGAAATTGGTAAACTAAAAACATATTTATAGGAGACTTTTGCCATTCATTTGAATCACCAAATCAACTTCAATTTAATTTACCTGAGTAAATGAAATTCACTCACAGATTGTATTTTGTCACATGTATTTTGTTGTACTGAGAAAAATAATTGAAGACTTGAAGACATTCGTCTCCATGTGAACACGCCATTAACGCTCCAGTTATGGCGGTAACGCTTGTTTAATCTGTGATTAAAGTATAATTGAACCTTACATACACTGCACTGACAGTGGGCCAGCACATTTCAGCTCAGAGCTTACATTACGCTTCATTTTTTATTTATCTTAAGATGACAGTAAGAGCAGGAATAGCATGTGTAGGTGGATCGTCTCTGTGTTCATGACCCTGACGACCCGTCTCTCTCTCTCGTCTGAAGAGGGAACGGCCGAGCAGATAACCGACCCACACAACGTCTTAACCAACACAGACACAAGGGTTCCCAAGGCTACTGATTGTGTCATTAGACCTCCAGACACCCACAAGAACATGACCTGGAGACGTCACAGCTGAAACAAGCCAGCGCCCGGCTAAATGCTCTTTCCTGTCCAGGTTTCGTCATATCCCACACAATTAGAGTTTAGTGATTGGGATGATTGGTTTCTGCATAGATAGAGCATAGATTACATTTTTAACCAAAGAGCCGTAATCATGGAGAAACATCAGAATGAGCTACACCTACACTTAAAATAACACTTTTTTTTATACCGTACTGTCGGTAAAACGGTTTTTCCATTACAAAAAGTTTTTTTTTTCCATTAAACCCACAATAAATGGTTGGGATCACTTTCAATTTAAAGGTTTACAAGATTCTACTTATTAACATTAGTTAACATGAACTAAAAAAGAAATATACTTAATTGCCACATTTACTAACACATTATGAAAATCAAAAATTTTATCTGTTAACACACTAATAAAATGGACCTGAGCTAACATGAACTAACAATGGTACGTTTTTTTTTTTTTTTTTAAATCAACTAATGAAAAAATGAAAATATCGGCTTTATATCGGCCATTGGCTCTCTCAGATATCGGCAATCAACAAACGCATATCGGTTCGAACCACTATTGCTCATCACTAGTTGCATTAACTAATATTAATAACTAGAGGTGTTACCAATAAGTTTATCGAATCATTGCTTAAAAAACAGATACGCATTAAGAATTGTTTTGCAATTGCATTGTGACTCCCTGAACTAGTGTTGTCACGGTACCAAAATTTCAGTATTCGGTACCAATACCAGTGAAAATCCACGGTTCTCGGTACCAATTTCGGTACCAAACCAAAGTTAAATTTAGACTCAATTTAAAGAAAAAATCCATGGTTCTCTTTACCAAAGCAAAACACAAAAACATGCTAGTTGAACAACACACTATTTTTATTAATAAAGGTAAACAATGCCATTCTTTATACTAATTTTTTCTACAAGTAATAAATAAAAATAAATTACACACCTTAAAAGAACACAACAATTCGCCATGACTGAATAAACACTAGGGCTGTGAATCTTTGGGTAGACAGCGAATCGATTCGATTCACGATTTCATAGGTTTTCGATTCGAATTCAAGAACGATTTGTGCAAATTCAGAACGATTCAATTCGATGCGATTCACATCCAAATTCGAATGCGAATTCGATTAATACGATTCTTAATTTTTTATATGCATTATAGTATTATTTCAATGCTTCACCCAATGGGTCTCTGTCTGGGTTTGAATTACACAGCGGCCTTCAGGGGTCAGATAGTGGGGATTTTGTCCATTGTTAATGTTAGTTCATGTTGGTTTTTAATTTTAATAAATATATTATTATAAAAAAAATTACATGCCCACGAATTAGCATTTGTAGAAACCGCAATTTTTTAAAAAGGCTTTTAAAGTATTGCATTAAATGACTACATGCACAAATTAATGGAGACGTTTTCATCAGTTTCATTTTGCATCCTCTCAGTGCACTCGTTAACATCTTTTCACAGGATTTTGCTCGCGCTCGGTCCCATAGCTCTCATGTACAGATTTTTGAGCAGTCCATTATTGAGCTCTCCAGCTCTCTATCAAGAAAGCAATAGTTTTAAGGGCAAACCGCTCAAGCCATTGATAAAGCTGCCATGCCATTGCGTGGTCACTATGAATAAAACGCTTTCATTGCGTGGAAACGTCGCAGTTATTTTCTTTGAGATAAGATTATACTAAAATGGGCCATACGATTGACATTACCAGTCCTGAGCTGTGAAGTAAAAGCCCACTTTATTTAAGGGCGGGCATTTATAACATGGAAAGACTTTCTCGTACACGCAAGTGGTCTCTCGCTCACTTTCCCTCTCTGCCGAGTGCATGCACGCGCGATACGCGGTTTGGAGCACAACCTCTGTCTCGTATGCACGCTCGCTCTAGATTCCGGGAGATTTTAAGCTAATTTGCGGTATAACTAGCCGATCACGACACGAGTTGCTCAACAGGTAAAAAGATAAACTCATCTTTCAGGCATTTGACCGACCAGGCTTCAGCGTGAGAAATTAGGGGTGTGTGAGCGCGTGAAACCAATCAAATGCGGATGTCTACGGCCAATGCGTGAGGCAGCTTGTACCAGGAACACTTTAAGGTTGTGTTTATAGATTTTTAACCACTGAATCGCTATAGAATCGCGATTAATTCGATTCTTAGCCTTTTAAATCGATGTTTCACGTAAATAAACGATTCACGATTCAAAATACATGTTTCAGGATCGATGCATATGCATCGTCAGGATTTGTAATCGATGCATCGAGAAAACGAGTGAATCGTTACACCCTAATAAACACGCTTCTTATTTATAAACTTAAACATTTTTATAAATGAAACAAAATATGCCATGGCTGAACAACACTTTATAAACTAAAATATGTTTCCAAAAGTTTTGCTAAAAGTGTTTCCAAACTATACAGGAGAAGATAAAACCTTTTTATTTGAATGCACTTTTATTTAATCAAAGTCAAACTGTATTCATATATTTTTTTTAAATCTGCTTGTTATCCAGCCAAGAATAAGCCTAGAACTGCCTTTTTGACAGATGTTTTGCATAGCCTACAAGTCATTTAAAAAACCACTGGTGTCATTTAAAAAAAAAACACTTCATGTCCTACGTTTTTTTTACCCTAATAAAATGTATAGGAGCATTAAATAGTTAATAAAGAAGTTTAATTCTAACACTCAGTATATTTGCGTTAGCTGCACCACGTAACATTATGCTAACGATTTACTACACGGCTAACATTGTTTATTTCAATTCGAACATTAAAATAAAAAAATGGTATATAAATCAAAAGAGAGGCTCTAAATTTGAAGTTAATTTGAAATGTACCTGCTTGAACTCTTTCATCAGATCCGGGTGTCGGTCTTTGAGGTGTTTTATTAGGTTTGGTTTATTAGGTTTATTAGGTTTTACTATGGGTTTGAGAGAAAACTTTGATGATATCGTTTGCAAATTGGTTTTTGAGGATCTATGATGTTCCCCTCGTCATCAGCCACGAATCCGAAATGTTTCCACACATGACTCTTCCCTCCTTTCTTATTAACAAGTGTAGTAACCACAGCAGCGCCGCGGTCGCGATCTCTCAGCGCTTTCATGAAGAGGACGCAACTTCACGCGCTTTGCGCGTGCATGCGTGAACTTCTGACCGGGTACTCGGTACCACCGATACGTGGTACCGAGACGTTTTTATTTTTTTAGTACCGACTTGGTACCGAAGTACCGAATATTTTGACAACACTACCCTGAACATTGTTTCACTGACTGCGACAAAATGCTCTTAGTCTTTTCTGTGACTGTTGCATTGGCCTTCAGCATAGAAAGTGAACAGCAAGAACCATCATACCAGCTCTAAAGCATCAGGAAATTAAACACAGCTGCTACATTTAAATTTCCAGCTTAAACAAACCACTGACTGCCAGATGACAAGTGCCTTAACCAACAGACAACCACCAAAGAGCTGATGTTTCTGAGGATCACATGATGAACCATGATGAAGTACAGGAAAGCATGTGTTTTGTGCTGTTTAACAGATGCAAGAACGCTTAGTCAAACAATGCACACTGGCATGGCCAAGGATGGAAGAAAAGAAAGGAAAACCAAAAAGTGCATTGGTCAATCTGAGCTGCAAACGTTATTCTTTAAATCTAGTCAACAAAACAGATTCCATCAGCATAAAATCTGGCAAAGAAAAGCACAATGGAGAGATCGGACTCACAGTCGACTAAAACCAGAGAAGCTTCATTGAAAACCAATAACAGCAAACAGAACTGTGATTTAGTCATCATTGGCACTATACAAAGAACTTAATATGTAAATGAATAGCATCACATTACAAGGACTCAGTTTAAAACCCATCTGAACACAAAGGACTTCTATTACCTTTAAATAAGATTAAAAATGATAATAATAAAAAACACACCAAGAATAAAACGACTGTATTGCAGTAATGAGACATCTAAATTCTTTTGATTCTGGGGTGAAATGTGGCATGAACATGGTTTAACCCTCTGGGGTTATTCGTTTAACAGTCACACTTGGGACCTTCGGGTCAAAATTGACCCAAAGGGCGGGATTCATAATTTAAAAAAGAAAATCATAATTTTTTCTTACTTGTTTTTTTATAATATTTTTTTCTTTTCTTTTTTGGTGTTTTGAGAAAAATTTAAAAAAAAAAAATATATATATATATATATATATATATATATATATATATAATTAGTATTAATGCAATAATTATGACCAAATTTTCCCCCATTGAATATAGTAAAAAAAATATTTTAAATTTTTTTTTTAAAGCTGTATTTCATTTTGGAGTCAAGCCTAGGCCTCATAAAAGCAATTTTTGAAATTAGATGGATGCCATCTCGTGGACAAACTGAGCTTTTTAAAAATGCAAAACACATGTATAATCTGAATTTTTTGGTGTGTTTGTGTATAAAGGTGTGTTTGTGTGTGTGTGTGGATGTGTCTGTTTTGCACTCTTGATGTTTTATAGATTCACCCCTTCACTGTTGTGTGCTTTTTTTCAAGATCGTTGCTGATTTGTAGATTGTACGCACAAAAAAACTCAGTATTTTCAAATTTTTGCCAATTTCCCATTCATTTCCTATGCGGGTCATTTTTGACCCGAAGGTCCTGAGTGTGACTATTTTTATGACACACTTTTCAAATCCTGTCCCCAATTTTTGTGGGTGTTCATAAACCAAGTACCAATAAAGTCACCAAGTTTCAGACCATTCCGATGAAGCTACGATTTTTAAACATTTTTATTTAAACGCTTTGGGTCATTATTGACCCAAATATATCAACCCAGAGGGTTAATGAGATTTTCCCGCTTAAATGTGAGTTAATGAACTACTGGCAGTTTTTATCAATCTCAATTCTTCATTTTACAGGCATTAGATGAAAACAAATCTTTGACCTTATGCAACAGCAACAGCTGTGAAGGTAAGATTGGTGGTCAGTAATGTTTTAAAACCTAATGATCTGGTCAAATGGCCACTCTAAAGGCTTTAACATATTACTGACCTCTGGTGTGGGGGTCACATCTATAATTCACGCTCACTTTGTGGCGGCTTTATGAGTCCTTTCTGCAATAGTCAATACCCTATCAAACTCATCTAGCCAGAGTTCTCACACCTTCTGTCTCATTTCTCTTTAACTTTACAATGTCAACCCTGTGACCAACAAACTCAATGAAACATGCAAACATCAAGCACTCCAAAAGCCAAAAATGATTGGTCAAAATCTAGACCAGAGTGTTGAATAGAGATGGGAATTGTGTGTTTAATAATTCTCTTTCTTTTACATTTCCATTAGCGATTCTTTCAGTACTTGTGTGGATTTTTTTTACCAAAAGTGTTTTAATGGTGTTTTTAAAGTGTTTTAACACAAACTTTTAATGATATTTCACAGATATAAATGTACATAGTACCTTTTATTGTTGTAATGTATATATAAACTATATAAAAATACAAACAACAAATCTTACCACTAACATATTTTATTCATAAATTGTTGAATATTAACTTTCCCGCCGGCATTTCTTATAAAAAAATAAAGTTGCAAACCACCGCCAGCATTTTTTATCATTTTCATAAAAATTTCATGAAACATTTTATCCTAGCTTCAAGCTTTCTTTTTTTAATCAACACTTGAATGTGAGTAAGTTTCATAAAAAAGCAACATTTTGAACAAAAAGCAGAAAATTGTGCTCGATCTGTTTTGTTCTGATATAAATTAGCTAATATTTAGCCATTTTGACCATTTGTGAACCACTTTCTTCTGTAAAATGAAAAATATTTTCAGTAAAAATATCAGTAAGCGTGAATAAACCAGCTGATATACATATCAGTTTCCTCAACACGTATGCCACGTTTCACTTCTGCTAAGGTTCCCAGGTAAACGGTCACAGGCTCTCTCAGTCTCCAGAAGGAACGTGGCGCTGCCAAAGAGTGAAGTACCCAGCATGCTCTGCTCCGCTGCCCATCCTGTGGCTCTCAGCCTGACGGGGCATCAGCAGACACGCCACAGATGTTCATTAACATCACACAAACAGCCCTGACAATCTGCTCTTAGATGACTGCCATCAGTCCTCCTCACACACTCCAGAGAAACAACAGTCAGCGCTACGGACACGTCACTCTCCAGTGGAGCAAGACATACTGACGGAAAACAACCACAAAACACTCTGAGAACAGAAATCACTTCCAAATTTAAAGGCGAGAGTAGAGATGCACCGATTACAGTTTTCTAGGCCGATTTTTCAGAGTTTGACCTGCCAGATCCAGATTTTGGCCGATTTCCGAATTTTTTTTTTTTAAAAATTGCCAATTCAAAAATGCAAAATGCAATGAAAAAAGCCGATCAATCGGTGCATCTCTAGGTGAGTGTTATTTCCATACTGTGCAGTGTGTAAATTAGCCTATCTATATGCATGAAATACCCAGATGACCTACTAACAAGTGCCAAATTGTACAACTAGAGCACAGTCTGCAAAAGTGCATCCCACAATGCAATGTGCTTTTATAAACCATTTATAAACAATGAAGCTACTTAAAATTTTAAATTCAGCCTGTGAAACCGTTTTGAAATTGGACATAGTATTACCATAGAAACGGTACTCTAAATTCTTTTAATGGAATTTTAATTAAATTCAATGGAATGTAAGTCACCCGGTGGCTATTTTTGGTATTATGCCAAAACAAAATACCAAATACCATCAATTTTTGTGATATCAACTTTGGAAAAAATTTGGAACACAACTTGGTTAGATATATGGCTTTGATTATAGTAATTTTAATAGGAATAGAAAAAAATTGTTGTAATGTATATAAACTACATAAAAATACAAACAACAAATCTTACCAGTAACATTTTAATTCATAAATTGTGAATATTAACTGTTCTCGACGGCATTTCTATCAAAAAAAATAAATAAAAAAAGTTGCAAACCACTGCCAGCGTTTTTATAATTTTCATAAACATTTCATGAAACATTTTATTCTAGCTTTAAGCGTTCTTTTTTTAATCAACACTTGAATGTGAGTAAGTTTCATAAAAAAGCAACATTTTGAACAAAAATAGCCAATAAACGGTGGCTATTTTTGGTATTATGCCTAAACAAAATACCAAATACCATCCATTTTTGTGATATCAACTTCAAATTTGGGACACAACTTGGTTAGATATATGGCTTTGATTATAGCAATTTTAATAGGAAAAAAAATTGTAAAATACAAATATTATAAAAAAAGAATAAATTTTAAGTACAGTATATTTGATTTAATGTAAGTTTTAACCTTGTTTATGTTCATTTGCATAATGCATACCTCGTATGATGCAAACTAGTACCATAATAGCACTACTACTTTTTAAAAACAGCAAACTAGTATTCCATTCCAAACTGTTAAAAAACAAAATGGAAATAAAACAGATTACAAGTTCATATTCTACGTTTTTCAGTCTTTCATCTGTTATTCTTAATAAAGGATAGTGAGAGATACTCAGCTTTAGAAACCCATTTCAGCAAATTCGGACACAGATGGTGACCAACTGGAGATGTGCGAGATCTGAAGGTCAGGAAGCCTCGAGCAAACACACTTATTACTCTTGGCTTCATATATTCAGAGCCCATAAGGCAGGGCTCCAGACTAACTTTTTTCACCTCCGTTCTGGACCGTCGCTAAAAAACAATTTGAACCGTCCTAAAGTGAATGTCAACCGTCCCAAATTAAAAATGTTGTTTCTGTACTTTGTTATTATCATCCATAGCTGTTAGTTTACTCAAACAATTCAGATGACTAAAATATAATGGGTTTAGTAAAATTGTAATGCATTAATTTAGAATTTCTCTAAAATTTCCAAACCTACATACTTCCAGAGAAAAAATCTATTATCCAGATAATATGAATGATTTTAAAGTTTGAACATGCAATACAGATACAGATTTAACTACTGTGACTTAAAAAAAAATACCTTTAATTTTTGCCAAACAAAAATATTATTTATCTTGCCTGAATGTTTGCGCTCATTGCATTTTTACAATGGGGTAATGTTGTTAAGAACTTACACAACACGAAGCTTGATTTAAATTGTTCAATAAAATTGAAAAAAGTTGCACAAATAAAAACAATAGAATAAAGATACAAATAAAGAGAAAAGTTTTTGAATAGGTCTAACACTATTATTCATAGACAGAAACTGAATAAAGAAATCAAATGGAAAATAACACTGGGTAGTATTTTAGTCCTGAATAAATTAAATACATAGGCTATTAATCCTGATTACTTTAACTTAAAACTCTCTTTTATTGTTTTGACGACAAAATTAATGACCGACACATACTGTTTGCTGTCACTTTAAGCAGCCCGTTCTCATCGCAAAGCGCCATATACAAACGCTTTTGCAAAAGCGTAAATATACAACGCACAGGGTACCCTTTAGCGCCAAATGAGACGTAAAAATAAAGCGGGCAGAAGGCGCCTCCTAGTGGCCTAACCCTACCCCAACCCCATACCTAAACTTAACCGTCTCATTTGGCGTGAAAGGGTACCCTGTGCGTTGTATATTTACGCTTTTGCAAAAGTGTCAAAATATGGCGCCTTGGGATGAGAATGCGTTGCTTTAAGAGCTAGAGCACGGATCCTGTGTTCATTACACTGGCATGCGTTTTATGCTTATTAAAGACAAAACCGACTATGTTTAGACTATTATACTCACAAAGACCGAAATAGACACAGTTTTGCGTGTTAAAGCAATATAATCCGTGAAAAATAACGTTTGTTACTGGCCAGCTGTTCTTGAGGCGGATTTTCTATGAATGCGCACAGAAAATCATCCCAGAGAGCGCACGAGCACTGATTAGTTTAAAATCGCTTTAATGTTTAAACTGGTAAGACTAAAAAGACGTGCAAATGGTCAACTTCATTCACGATGCACTGCTGGCCCGACTGTGCTGTGAATATTCCGTCATGTCCCGACTCCTGAACGCGAGTGTGTATTATCGCGGCAGCGCTTGATGCTTGCCTTGGCCAACACATTTTGAGAGAAGAGAAGACGCGGCACCGCTGAACACTCACGCTGTTTGTGAAATTGCGTCTGGCACATAGTTATTAAAAGAATGATTTGATTTTATATTCTGTGTGGATTGCGGGAATATCCCACATTATAAATAGACCTGCGGAAATGATTATAATTATGCGCAACACCCGTCTCCGAAATTCGAAGCCCTGTGAACATACATACAAAATGTCTTTCGTCCTGTAGGCGTCCTGGAGAATATTTCTGTTCGTCCTAAACACATTTTCCATCATCCCCAGGACGATAGAACGCGTTCAGTCTCGAGCCCTGCATAAGGTGTTTTCAGCTCATGCATGATCAGAGCGAACCTCAACTTCAAGAGTTTCTTTCAGCAGATTACCTTTCAAAAATCCTCCCAATCCCCTTTAGAGAGGCATGCAGATAAAATGAGCATCCAAATCTTACATCCAAATGGGTATAATAATCTGCTGAGTTCATGAGCGTTACACCGGCTTTCGGTTTACAGCCTATAATCACTTCAAAAGGGGAACATGAACATAAAGGGGTAGTTCACCTAAAATGAACACCTTCACTCTCATGTCATTTATTTTAGATTTTTTAAACACAAAAAATGAAAACACCATGACAGTCCTCAATAAGACTTGTGTGTTAGTCATACAGCCATATGATAGATTTGTGAGAGGGATATAATGCATAAGTAATTTGGTCTTATTTGTGTCCTTTTTGAATCACTATGACCTGTTGTTGCATGGAAACACATGCACAAAGTTTATTAAAAACAGCATTTGGGTCTGGAATAGCATGATGGGAAGAAAATGAGGACAATTTGAATTTTTGAACGAACTATTCCTTCAATATTTTAACATATTTCACTATCAAAAGGTTGTAAGAACCCTGAAATGAATAATGTAAAAACATTGGACTATTTCTGCCACAATACCATGATTACAGTTAACGTTATACAATAAATCCATGGTAAATGTTGGTGATTTGTGAACTAAAGCCTTCTATAACATTCATAGCACAATGTTTCTGGTTTTCCACATCAGCGCAGTTTGACCTGATCTGGTTCATAACAGATTTATGCACCGAATTTGAATGCCTCTCAATAGATGAAACAGAAATGGCAGCTCTTATTAGTTTGGCAACTTGGTGGTGGTACCAGTGCGACCTCCAAAACAATTTAGTTGCATCTGCAGGAAAAAAAGATTGTAAAATGTGACCATCTGGTCGCAATATGGAGTCCTGAGAGTCTTCATATACAAACTATCAATTGTTTTGTGTAAGTCAATTGATAGAAGCACAAGACACAAGAGCATCACATTCAAACTACAGTTGTCAACATTTGAAGTGGATCAAAAAAAGTTCATCAAAGTTGTTCCTTTTAAGTAGGGATGCACAATATATCGGCCACCATATCGGTATCTGGCCGATATATGTTCATTTTTAATGTTATCGTTATCGGGCTGGTAAGAAAATGTGGCCGATATATTAAAGCCGATATATAATGTATTATTCCCTTCAGCTGAGACACTTGTTTGAGCACTGTTTATGTTTTTGAATTTCTTGAAAAATGATTGAAATCTCTTCAAAACATTAAAACACAGTTTGGTTCATATCGGCTACATAACACTATAATGAGAACATCGTAATAATCGTGCACTTGGGACATGGGTTTAATTGTGAGACTTGATTTTGTAACCAGGCTCTCAAAATTATACAAAAATTTGGATTTAAATTTATCGACCAATATATCGGTTATTGGCTTTCAAATATAAAGAATTATCGGTTATCGGTATCGGCCAAATTGTTCATATCGGTGCATCCCTACTTTTAAGAACAGGTATTGTTCAAATTTCATGTATAACTTTGATGAAAGGTAAAGGTTTTGCACTTCAAATGTTGAGGACTGCATATTGCATATTAACACTGTTCCTACAAAGACTGCAGAAACCAAATTTAACCACTTTAATGCATTGCATTAGGTCATTTCCTACCACACCAGCACATCTGGCTGTGAAACAAACCCTTAATAAATTCAGAGGAGGCAATGCAATGATAGAAATGTATCAACCAGTAGTTATCAATGTAAACTGGACAGCAACAGAGTAAGCTAAAAACACAGATTGAGACACGTCCCAAACAAAAATAATAAAGAACTTCCGTTAAGCAATTTGTTAGACAAAATGTGAAGCCGTTTATAACTTGCCACATTACCAGAGAATTTGTGCATTTATCAGCTATTCCAGAACTAATGTTCCAATCAGAGTTTTATGTCAGAATTATCCGTTTTACAATATTATCTTTATTTTTCAACGGAGACGCATGAATAATGTAGCTTTGAAGGATTGCTTTCAACGTGACGCGTCTGAAACGATGAGCGTCATGGCAGAAGCTCTTTAGGTAAGAGATGTGACTTTATTCATGCCAATTAGTCAACAGTGGCAGATGAAGTCAGTGGAAGAGGGAGTCGCAGGCACTTGGTTCCAACATAAACACCTCATTAGCTTGCAGAGGCTCCTCGCGTGGGAACGACGCGGCTGCAGTGTTTACATGACCATCCCTTGGCAATACGAGACTGTGTTGGAATCTGTTCGGCTGTGGTTTCCCCAACCCTTTTCACACTGCAAAATTTAGGGTTGATGCTTAAGACATGAGGAAAAGTTTGAGTTTTTGGAAGATCTTCAAGACCGGAGTGAACCAAAAGAGTGATTGATCTATTCTGTTGTGCTACGACAGGGCTGGATTGGTCTGGAACCAAACGCAAGACAACACACAACCTCAAAAACCAATCTCCTATCCTGACTCGGCTTATTTTCCTCAATGCCTTGACGTTTTTTGAGTGCTTTGGCAAGATATGACTGTAATTTCTTGCCATAACCCATAAAAACAAAGCGTTAACCGACTCATTTCCTTCAATTCAATTGTGATAAAACAAAAAGAAAGAACGGCATTCGAAAGTACTGTGACGTGAAACAGCTTTTCTGACCCTTCAAATAAACTGACCTCTCAAAACAGAAACAGATTAGGATGTTGGTAATGACAGACTGACATATCCAGCGATTCTCAGTCTCTAGACTTCTTAAATTAAGAATATAGCCTTTTTTTTTAACATATTTTAGCATTTGCCAGTGTTTTTTAAAAAGATCACTTCAAAAAACCTAATAGTAGAGCCAGACCGATATATCGGCAGGCCGATATTATCGGCCGATATTAGGCATTTTCCAAACTATCGGTATCGGCAGTTATAATGGCCGATAAATGAAAATTTTAAAAATAAAATAAAAACGGACGAAACACGCTTTGGCAACACTCGAGACATCACGAGACATTTCTGCTGTTAAATAAGCCGTAAATTCAAGGTAGTAAATTACGTTAAATTGTTACAGTGTAGTTGACTGACTGTCCTTTTAACTTTTGACAATGTGACTGAAGTATTTCTTTAATAGCGTGTGACAGTTATAGCAATGAGACGCATCATCGCTCCTTGGCGTGTTATATTGCATACAATTTGCAGTATGAGCGTTCCTGAATTATGGCTCATCATAGACTAGCAAACCATAAAGCTAGCTAATGCCACTATTATCACTCTGTTCTGTTGTGACAATAAAATAAACAAGTTTCTTTTAAAAATGCATTATCATATTATTTTAGTTAAAACTCATAAATAACTACAAATAACTAATGTTAGGGAAAACTGTTAATGTTTTGTTGTGCGTTTCTGAAAAAAATTAATACAAAATAAAAATATCGGCCGATTTATCAGAATATCGGATTTTAAAAGCAAAAAATATTTGTATCAGTATCAGCCTTCAAAATCCTTTATTGGTCCTAATAGCGCCAACTACCATATAACAGCGAAAACATGGATTGCCGGAAACTTCTGTCAATGGCGGGGAAAGAGTTAATAAAATAAAAGCACACTTTCTCTCATCCAATAAACTACACAATATGCTGAATGATTTGAAGTAGAATTTATGTCCATAGCACAAACAGGGCAAGACACTAAGGATTTGGACTTTGTTCAAATCATTAACTCTCAGAATAACAAAACTAACGATGCAAGACATTACATCCAAAATCACTGTAGTCAATTTTGAGATTATGGTCTATTTTGCCCCCATAACGTGTTATTTCAGAATAGTGTAAAAGAAAACATCCAAAATACACATTTAAGTATTAATTTTACTAAACACCATCCATGTAGATTTCAATTTCAATACAATTTAGAGTCAGAAATGTCCCCTTCAGCAGCTTTACAAGGTTTGTTGTAAAGGTTTTGAAGGTTTGTTCAAATATCTAATTCACATCACATTTTACTTTTTTTTACCTAAATGAATACGACAACAAAATGAAACAAAGATTTTGAAATCTGGCTTAATCCAAATTTTCATTTTTCTGTTCTGTTAGTGTGTGCAAATCAGTCAATGCCTCATTTGCATATCAAAACATAAAATTTCAAAACTTGTCTTGTCTTAATGTACTATGATTAATCAACAGGGAAAGTGCGGTGATATATCTATCAGTTTTTACCCGTTTCACTTGGGATGGGAAAAAAACGGTTGTCAATGCAGCAATTCAATTGGCTTTGCTCTCAACAACATCATCAGCACCATCATACTTTAATGAGTCACGCCTTTACAGAGCGAGCATGCATTACTCTACAATATCTAACAAAGAACAGCACTCATGTATTTTCTGGAAAGCGCAGCCAGACTCGCCTCAAAGGCAGGAGAGCGTGATTCCTCTACGGAGCGATTTGCATTGGGCTGGAGGAACTTTGGCCAACAGGGTAATGACTTCAAAATCCAGCACTGCATTGCCAACTTTATTACAAACTCCACTGGAGTGAAGGTTATATAACCCACGCTGAAACACCAGAAAAGCTATTGCAATATTGGCGACTTCATGCAAAGGGGAAAACAGTTCCTCACACTGGCTGTTTTACAGCTTCTCGATTCACCTCCTCTGCTG
Organism: Hybognathus amarus; assembly: GCA_030378365.1. Lineage (NCBI taxonomy): Eukaryota > Metazoa > Chordata > Actinopteri > Cypriniformes > Leuciscidae > Hybognathus > Hybognathus amarus. The sequence goes on from JAQIUQ010006170.1 coordinate 90,480, forward strand.
AGGTGGAAAACTCTTCCCTGCCGCCCATCGCCTGATTAAACACACGTGTTTCTGTCGGCCAGAGACGAGTGAGCGCATTAAACTGATCTTTCCTCTGACAATGTGAGATGGTCAACAATGACAGAGTGGAGAGATCCTGAAATAAATGACCACATATACACCAACACCATCATGAAGTGGAAAATTATCCCAAAACATACAGAAATAAAACAGTCAGATCTGGGTGAATAAAATAGGCACTGGTTGTTGTTGTTTTTTTTACAAAATTGCTAAAAGCTTTTATAAAAGAAAAAATCGGCTTTTGGAGTCACAAATAACACCTTGTTTTTGCTCATGTGGAACAGCAAATCAATAAATGGCACCAAAATAAAAAGATAATAATTCTATATAATGCACCTTATACTCAAAGCACTATAAACATAAAACACGTATTAGCAAGTAGTTACACATATTGTTTTTAATGGTGTTTATATGCCTAGAGGGTTCTGCAGGTTTCACAAAGTCAAATTTAAGACTTTTTAAAACCAATGTGAATCAAATTCAAGGCCTATATCATGACAAAAAAAAAAACGTACAAAGGAAATGAGTCTCAAAATTATTCGCAAAGTAATTTAATTTATTCAAACTGAACATTCAGCAAAAATCAGTACAAACGGTCCCGTGATTTTGGAAATTTGTTCCGTTTCCGTTTTTATAAAATCCCCTTTTCCAAAGCGCGTAATGTAGGCCGTTTCATCTTTCCCGCACCTGAAGGAAACATCGTTTTGAAACACAGACGAAACATCGTCTGTGGTATCTGAGATACCCGCCAATAACACAAAACCTCAAAACTGATTGGCTGTTGCATGTTGGTCTATTTTGTAGTTGTAATACAGCGAATTAAGAACTACAACTACGTAATATAAATAAATAAAAACATTCCAAAGTGCTGTGGGATCATTTCAATGAGATTTACATGGACATAGGAAAATTAAGACCCGTTTAAAAAGATTTAAGACCTAGAACACAATACTTCAGCAAATTTAAGACTTTTTAAGGCCTTAAATTGTGATTTTGAAATTTTAGACTTTTTAAGACCTGCGGAAACCCTGGTCTATGTGGTGTTTTTAATATCCTTTAAGATAAATATACATATTTTTTTGTTATTTAAAACTCACCAAATTTGATCACCAAAATTACATATTTAGGCAAGGCAAGTTTATTTATATAGCTTGTTTCATACACAACGGTAATTCAAAGTGCTTAACATAAAATAATCAAAAGAAAGAATAATAATTAAAACAGTTTAGAATAAAATAATACAGTACAAACAGTGCCTCAGTGCTCATTCAGTAATTTTTTTGAGTCTGTTTTGAGTCTGAATGTGACTGTAGGAGCACACCTGATCTGATCTGGAAGCTGTTCCAGCATAACAGCTAAAATAATAGCGTAGAGCCTTTGTTATGTGATCCTATGTGATTCAGTGAGAATGTCTGCAATATATTGATGATTTATATACCAGTAATAATACTTTAAAATCAATCCCAAATGTAACTGGGAGCCAGTGTAAAGACCTGAGGACTAGTGGAATGTGTTCATTTGTTCTGGTTCTGCTCTGCAATTTGTACGAGCTGCAAATGTCTTATTGTGTTTTTAGGAAGGCCAGTGAGGAGTTCATTACAATAATCCGCCCTGCTGGAGATAAAAGCCTTAAGTCTTAACTGGAAACAAAGCATGTAATTCTTGCACTATTTTTCAGATTGCTTGGACATGACTGCTGAAACTAAGGTCTGACTCTAGAGACACACCAACATTCCTGACTTAATTTTTAGTTGTTAGACCCCTAGTGTAAAGGTATGCATTCACCTTGAGAACTACATCTTTGTTTCCAGAGTATTTAAGCATTTTTCTTTTTTTTGTCTTCATGCCTTAAAATATCTTGAATGTAACTCGACACCCTTGCCTCATTTAGTATGCGTGGTTCTATGACTATGCAAATGACAGGGTTCCTACAAGTTACTTCAAGTTAAATTCAAGTCTTTAAGACCATTTATATAAAAAAGTAATACCTATTTCACGTCCCTAGCAGCAAAGAAAAACAAAATCCTTCAACTTGTGTTCATTTATTTTTCAAATGTGGAATGGGTAACAGATGATAAGTCAAGCAGGTAAAATAAAAACATTTCAGTTGGCCACAAGAAAGTTTGCCAAACAATGTTAGGATGTTAAGTTGTGTTTTAACATTAGCTACACACAGGCAGGACATGAGTACTGACTGGATCGCTTCCAGATCGCACAAGATTGCATGAGTTTTTATTAGTTTTACTAGTTTTTAAAATGTCAACGAATTTCCGTCATAGTTTGTCATTCAAAACTAGCGTCTCGCTTTCGTCAGTGAAAAAAAGCCGTCTGAAGAAAGGTTTATCATCATTTTCGTCAATGAAATTAACACTGACATACAGACCCAGACATCAAAATTCAAGACTTTTTAAAGACTTTAACGTATTATTTCCAAATTCATAAATTCTAATGCGTTCAAGGCTTTTTAAGACCCTGCAGGAACCCTGAAATGAGCCCCGCCTTCACTCAGAGATCCACTGGTTGATCGATCATACGTTGATCTGATTGGTTACAAGGTCGTTTGTGACGTCAGAAACACCAGCGATTTCAAAGTGTGTTTTTGAGACTGTCTTTGGTTCACTGCAGTTTTACTCTATAGTATCCAGCTGCAGACCCGCAGCACACCCGTTCCAGAACCCCAGCGCCAGAACCGGATGCAAGGGGCGGAGTTACGTTCTAACCAACAACAGCGCCAGGGTCGTGAAGTGAGGGGCGGAGCTTAGGTTTGAAACCTAATAACGCCACCTAACGTTATTTGGAGGGTATTTTACACATGAAACAGCTTTTATTGAACATGAAACCTCTATACGTATGTATGTTATGATGCTACATTACAGTACAAAAAGCCATTTTAAAACATTGATTGTGTAATATAATTGTATATAGTTTCAGTTATCCGTTGCATTGTATTATGAGTTACTTCCTGATCATGATGGTGAAAAAATAATACTTGAAACTTATGGGCATTTTAATGTATAACAGTTTAATAATTTTAGCTAAGCAGTTTATACATAGGCTACGTGTAGATTTACGAAGGTAAGACCTTTGTTTTTTTTATGAAGGAGTTAACTTTGTATAATAAAGCTTTGAAAGATATAAAACAAGATTGGAGGTTTTCAAAATTATACACAATTCAATAACTCATTAGACCTCTGTGATATTTTATGTTCTATTTATTTATTTATTTATTGTGTTTACAAAAATCTTAAATTGTTTTGAAATTGAAGATATCTATTTGTAAGATGATTTTGATTGTTTAATTAAAAAAACACATTTTTGATAAAATATACTTTATTTCACAAGAACATGTGCAGCATGCATTTTTTTTCTGTGTCAAATAATAATGTCAAAATCAAAAAAGAGAGAAAATTCGGCATTGTTTTAAACGAAACAATAAAAATTTATACAAATGACCAATTCAACCCTATGCCTGTTTTATCACAACAATCTTGTATACATTTAACTTACAATATATCAAATGATGAATCTCACTCGCAGGACCATTTTGTCCTTACATTCTTGCTAAAATAACTATATGCAATAATAATAATTCCACCCTCCCTCACTTCCGGGTCTGCAGCTGGATATATCTCCTTTTACTCAGCAATGCTGTCAACTTATGAACTTACACATGGTTTGCAAAAGCACCACACAGACAAATAAATAACATTAAAAAACTTGATTTTCACCACAGAGGGACTTTAATACATAATTTAATTTATTAACAATTAGTTTAAACAGATTCTAGAATAAAAAAATAAAAATATTCTGTCAATATCGCTCAGTTACTGTAGGTTTTCAACTGAAATATAGACTATATTACTACAGAATGTGCATTGATCTTCTAGTTACAAAATTCTGGATCTTGAATGTCATTTTCTAAAGTAAAAAAAAAAAAACCATTGTCATGTGACCATGCGGGAACGGTGTTGGGCGGCTTCAATAATCCCACAGTTGAGTTCGGTTAAGTCTGCCTCTGGCTTCGACATCAAACATGGCGATTAACAAGTACTCAAGGCCAGACAGCTTCCTTTGAACCACAAAATCTGTCAAATATGCCTCCCTCCATCACAACCAAACATATCAAAATCTGTTCAGATGTAGCAGCGGGACGCCTCTTTCACATTCGTTCATCAGCGTTTGATCAACAGTGCTGGAGGGACGGGTTACACGTTCACCAGGGCTGGGGCAAAAACACCAGCCAAGAGACACCAGAGATTTAAAACATGCGCGCAGAAATTACCCTTTTTATCCGTTACGCAACAACGTTTTGCTCAAATTCAGTTACTCATGCACTATTACGCAATCACTCGATTTTTAACTTGATGCCAAATCAATAACTCTGCTCTCATGGATCAACCATAAACACATTTGTAATGAGAAGCACTTAAAAAAAAAAAAAAAACAGATTTAAGGGATCCCTGCGGTTTACCGTCAAAATAAATGTTTGATGGATTAATGCTTGAAAATTAAGACGGCTATACATTTTAGTAATGTAATTTTACAGTTGTAATGTAAAACAAATTATTATATTCATATTCTTACTTTACAATAAAATATTACAATGCTAATATATATATATATATATATATATATATATATATATATATATATATATATATATATATAAAGAGTTCAGATGCAAAAGCCTCTAAATGCCATTTGAAATTTTCTTCTAAAATGACCATTTTTATCAAGCTTGTATATTTAAGTTCAGGTAATTTCACTTAAATGACAATTAATAGGTAATCTTCATTGCCATTTAAGTGAAATTACTGAACTTTAATATACAAGCTTGATAAAAATAATCATTTTAGAAGAAAATTTCAAATGGCACTTAGAGGCTTTTGCATCTGAACTCTTCATATATATACATATATATATATATTTTTTTTATTTTATATTTTTTTTCTAAATAATAATGATAATTAAAACAACAACTATTATAGCCATATTGATATATATATAAAAATAAGTTGAAGTACAGGGATGCACCGATTTAAGTTGGCCAATACCGATAAGTCTTTATATTTGAAAGCCGGTAAGTTTTATCATTGGCTGATAAAACTAAATCCATATTTTTATATCATTTTTTGAGAGCCTGATTACAAAAACAAAAGTTTCACCATTAAGCCAAGTCCCAATAACACAATTATAGCCAATGTTCTCAATATAATTTTATGTTGCCTTTTTGAAATGATTACAATCATATATTTAAAGCAATTCAAAACCCTCATGTTGAACATCATTTTTGTATCTGAAGTGTCTCAGATGAAGGAAATAATCCATTATTTATTGCATTATAGATATGCTTTAATATATGAACATATTGAAAAATGAACATACATCGGCTGATATGGTGGCCGATATATCGCACATCTCTATTTCAGTATTAACTAAAACTGAAATAAATCTAAATTAAAGATAAATAGATACTAAATAAAAATATAAAAAAATACAACAAAATGACAAAAACTGAAAATAAAATTTTAATAAAGTAACAAATATAATAGAAAAAAACTACATAATCTATAAAATATTATACAAAATAAAACTAAAATAACTGTAATGTTATAATAACTAAATATTGTATGAACAATGCTATGAAAAATCCAGATAAACTACCTTACTAGTTCTCCGAGCAGAATATTGCTGGAAAATATATATCCTTTAGTCACTGAAAAGTGTTTTTGATGGCGTGGCTTGAAAGCACTGGATTGGAGACGGGTGTCAGTCGTCACAGAGGAAGGGGTTAGGAACAGGTCGCTCTAGTCTTCATCGCTGGCAGTCTTCTGTGTCATACTTTATAAATAGAAACAGCCGAGAGATGTCCGTCTCTCCACCAACCCTAAATCACCCTCCTCAAAATAGGTCAATCTGATGATCGAGAGACGAGGAGCGACGGCGAACACAAAGACAAACCTCGTCAATGCAATCACTGAGAGCTATTCCAGCCAGGGACTAAATCTCAACGCAAGAACCAAACAATGCTCTTACCTAACCATGACCAGGCTTATTCGCTGAGCAATGAGACATCGAGGGGAATAAGGAAGAATTAAACTTCTTCAAGACCAAACCGTAGAAAATAACCCGGCTTTTAAGCCTCTCTTTGTTGTGCCGTTCAGTTCATTAAACTGAAGTCTGTGCTATTGCTGATCTTACATGCAGGAAAGAGAGGTTTGGGTGTTTACCTCAAGGAAAAAAACATGAGTGCAATAATTATTTATTTTGCAAGGTTTGCAGAAACAATTTGAAGACATTTCTAGAATACCTTTGCTTTTTATTTTATTGTATATTTTCATCAGCTATTATTCTACATGATTAGAAAAAGAGTGACTGGAGGTCAATGGGGGAAAAAAAGCACAGACATAAAAAAGGGATCTAAGCCATATTTGTGCTGTTATTGTTTACTAAAACTAAAAACAAATAGCTTTTGCAAATCGAGATAAAGCTGAAATACAAATCTTTAAATTAAAAGTGTGGATTAACTGTGCAATTAAAGGGATAGTTCACTTTGAAATTAATTTTTGACATGTTTTATCTTACCTCAAGGGCATCCAAGATGTAGGTGTCTTTGTTTCCACAGTATTTTCAATTTTGATATTTTTAGGTCAAACCGTTTTTTGTTTGTCAGTCATTTAATGGAGGTCTATGGGGTCCACCTCAAAGAGCATGCACAGAGAAATCCAGATTAAACATGATTTAATGACTCGTAAATATAAGTACGCATTGATGGCCTAAGAGAAATCGTGTGAGAAAACGGACAGTATTTCTATAGTTTTTACCTCGGCCTGTGCGAGCGCTGGAAAGCACCGGAAGTGATCTCTCGAGCGGTTGCAAAAAAACCCGTTGTCTGTTGATATATCGAAATCGTCTTACATTGTGATTTCCAGTATATCTAAATATGTTTAGATCTTCACGGTGAAGGATAATCCTTCTGAAATCTCTGTTGAAACCATGAGTGACACACACGGGCGAGAGATCACTTCCGGCGCTTCCTCAGATCACTTGGACGTGGCTGTGGTTACATGAAATAAAAACGATACAAATACTGTTCTTTTTCTCACACAAACCGCTCGTTTCGTGTCTTAGGCCATCAATGCGTACTTACAATTACGAGTCATTAAATCATGTTTAATTTGGACTTCTCTGTGCATGCTCTTTGAGGTGGACCCCATTTACTTCCATTATATGACTGATAGACAAGAACGGTTTGATCTAAAAATATCAAAATTGAAAATACTGTGGAAACAAAGACACCTACATCTTGGATGCCCTTGAGGTAAGATAAATCATACCAAAAATAAATTTCAAAGTGAACTATCCCTTTAAGTGAAAAAAAATACTAAAATTACTCAAAATGAAAAATATATAAATTAAAGTTAAATAAGAAAATGTATAATGAAAAAAAAAACTAAAAACTAAAATCAAAATATATCTAAAATATCTAAAAATAAAAGCCAACTCAAAATATGAATACTATTATAGTAAATAAATAATACTGAATAAAATAAAAAAATACAATCCAATATCCATTTGTTTTCAGGGAACTGCAATTTAGCCTAAACTCGTATTTCAGACGTTCTGCTTAACACACACACAAAGAATGTTTTTTCTAGTCCCGAGATGTTTTATTTACATTTGCATACCTGAGAGCCAAAAACCGTTAAATACACCGTTTGCAGTCATCATTTCTCCGCAGCGCTGGCTGTTTCGTGAGAGGCAACTTCAATGTCAGCATTTCTTGCCACGAGGTGAAATGAAACGCTTCTCAGAATGGAGATGGGAGACATCAACACATCCAGACGGATGTTAACACACTCCACGGAGTAGGACAGTGAGATAAACAGCGCTCGTCTGACATTTCTTTTGTATTATCGTGTCAGAGGGTGAGACCGTGTCTGATATGACCATCTCAAAATTAGCACACACACCATGTCTTCCTCACAGCGTTCATCTAACTGAGGATGTGATGTAATGTGATATAATTACACGCAACAACCAGTAGTGCTCACTCAACTGGCCAGAGATCTCATTGAGTTTTAGACAGTCTGCAGTCCAATCATTTCCTACGGCCATTAACCAGTCTGGTGGCACACCAGTGAAACGCCCAGTCTAAATATCTGATGCATAGTGGATTTAAAACGCCAGCTAAGCAACTTTCAGGAGTCCAGGAGTCAACAGTCGGCCTGAAAATGAAGGTGTGTTTACAAGGTTTACATTTTATGTCACACTCTGAGTCTGTAAAATAATCTGTATATACACTAAAAAAACGTATATTATTTTATATTTCTTTCATATATATATATATATATATATATATATATATATATATATATATATATATATATATATGCAATATGAAAATCGTTTCACTAGATGATTGAATAGAATTTGGAATTTGGAAAGAATTAAACATTCTAGAATGATTGGAGTGAATCTGCATAAAAAATAATGATTAAAAGTTACAGATAAATACAATAGAACAAGGATACAAATGACAAAAGCAGTGCTTTGAGTTTTTCAGGAAAGTCTAATAATAGTCAATTACATAAATTGAATAATTAAATGTAAAATAACAGAGCTAATGTACAGATCCATTGAGATACACATCCATTGTCTGTGAGTGTGTCCACGAGGATATTTGCAGAGGAAGGCATTTTGAAATAATTTTGTGTGTATTTTTCTGTTCAAGCAAAAAAAAAGTGGCGGAAGAGACGGGAATCCGGTGTTCACGTGTCTGGTTTAAAATCACTTGATTTTTAACCTAAAACACATGCAAACAACTTTGCATTTAAGCCGAGAATCACATCCGTTTCGAAGCTTGGTGCCTGGTCTGTAGCACATGTAATTTTGTCACTTGACATTGCACATGGCAATATCGATGGTAAAACTAGGCTATATATCATGTAACCCTAATAACCTCCATTTAACGTAAAATGATCACAAACGTCTACGGCACACTTGGATAATTTGACCAAATGACCATAATCACACTGATTCATTTTACAATCCTGCTACTAGCCTTTAATTTAGACTAAAAAAGCTTTTGATTAGTTTGGGGAAGCATTGGCACACGCCGGCGACTAGATGCCACTGCAGTGGACCATCTCACAGCATTAAGGTTAATGATTAATCCATTCATTGATTCATTTAAATGGACAATTTGTATTGAACTGGTAATGGAACGATCGATCACGTGAACGCTTGTAATTTGGCATCCTTACTCCTCATGTTAATTGATAATTAGGGGGATGCAGTAGATACGTTGATCCAGGTTAGTCCTCTCTGTGGGATAGTTCAGCTCTCCACCACAATAGAACATCTCACTGATTTATTTTCTTTCCATCCTCATTATTCACTTCATATATCATGTGTAGCTTTAAGATTTTGTTACGGTTATTTCATTTGTGGGTTTTTAAACTTTCCATAGACTTATGTTATTTGGTTTATTGATGTATTTGTTTAAAACAATATAATAACTTGTATTCATTATACACTGGTGTGTGATCCCTCTCATGTTGTGGCTTGAAACGATCTGGCCGTGACACTGAACAAGTGTTGATGCGGCTAATGTACTCAGACTACTCTCTAGTGTGTGAGAAACGATGTAAGCAAGACAATTAGACAGCTTCTCTTCCCAGATATAATACTAAAAGATTAGTAAGATTACTAACAGAGCAGTAAAAGTTCAGTCAAATGAGCAGCTTGATGAACTATGTGAATAATAAGAGCCTCAGGTTAGTCCTCAAACTCACAGTCAGACAATTAAGCAGATGGTTAACTCTCATTGTACCACACACACACACACACACGGTCATTCAAATAACAGATAACAGCAACCACAGCCAACAGAGAATCCGAGTGCCGCCACCGACTTTGACCACTAGTGCATGCTGGATCTCTGTGATAATCTTCATGCTGTCATCTCCGCTGCTGGGCATGACCATATGTTACAGGGGTGGAAGCTAAAAGTGATGGAGTTTGCTAATGGTGCGTGACTCAGTGGCCACTGCACCTTCATGTCCCCGCCATGAATTTTTATCTGAGCGCTGTGAAGACTGAAGTCAGTACTCTGCGTAATGCATGGACACACTGGGCTTTAAGGCTGCGTGATGCACTTTAGTGTTGTCAAAACTGAAATGGTCCCAGTCCGGTACACCAATACCAGCTGTGCTCTTTCTTCTCTCACATTTAGTTGTCTTAGGTGATGTAAACAGTTGTGAATAAAATTTATGTGCAACGGTATGTTGGATACATACATTCGGTCTTAAAGTGACAGCAACCTAATAAAGTAGGGCCCTATAATTTCCACGATCACGGAATCGCGTACGGAATCGCGGAATTGGCCAATTAACACGGAATCTAGTATGAACGTGGAATTTCGCAGGATTTTACATATTTGGAATGAAATTCGTTTTTTGTGTGTGAGAAGAACGTATGTCTGGGGAAAATGCAGACAGGGAAGCAAATCTGGGCGACACAACCCTCCCGTCATTTCAGCTCATGACGGCATCAAAACAATAGCCGTGTTTCCACTGAAAGCATGGCGAAACGGCTCTCCACGACTCTGCTTTCGTCAGCGAAAAAGTAAAGAAACGCACGCACACACAAAGTCCCCTCCATGCACGTCTGTCTATGAGGTGCCGGACTGAGTGTGTGTGTCCGAGTCGAGAGCGCGAGAGACCGAATGTGTCCGAGAGAGCACGCTGGACAGTGCGTGCGGATGCCGAAGGTGCGTTCCATTCGACAGGGTCCCTACGCAGTGTTCACTGCTCCCTACTCCCTGAACACGGTATATCAGTTGAAGTGGAATTCACTGACTTCCTGTGAAGTGAAGTATCGATGTTCCCTTATTCCCTATGCCGTTTGCAGTGCCCTTCGAACTGAACATGCTCGTTCCCTTTGAATTGGAATCTCACTTAAGATGGCGAAATACCCTGTGAAGTCCACTTCGCAGTCCACTTACGGTCAAATGGAATGCACCTCGAGTGTGTCCTAAAGAGAGCAAGCGAGTGTGTCCGAAACATGGTCCGAAAGAGCGCGCGAGTGTGTCTGAAAGAGAGCGCGCGAGTGTGTCTGAAAGAGCGCGCGAGAGAGACCGAGTGTGTCTGAGAGAGCGCGAGAGAGACCGAGTTTGTCCGAGAGAGCACGCTGCGACAGTGCGTGCGGTAGAGTCGCTGCGTCCGAAATCCCCCTCTACTCACTATATAGTGGACTATATAGTGAGCTCGCCATTTGTAGTGCTGTCCGAATGTATAGTGATGATTATTATACCCTATATAGTCCACTCAATGTATCCCAGAATGCATTTGGAAAAGTAGTGTACAACCGATGGTCACTATCCTAAGCCCTACATACCATCATGCATTGCGCTGATCATAAAAATAAGTTATTATCACGTGTGGAGTAGCGCATTATAACAAAAACGGCCAGAAATCACTTTTAGTTTTTACATTTTGGAGAAATAAGCTCAATATAATGTAATATATTTATTTAAAAAAAATCTTTTTAGCCCAGAGCAGGATTCGACACCAGCTGACAGATGATGTAATCAACGGCGCCAAGAGACTATCGAGTAGTGTCCGAAAGTAGTTTCTATTATGCTGGTGAGCTCACTATATAGTGCTCTGCTCTCTAACCCCAATATAGGGGGTAGGGAATAGTGCTTTGAGTGGAGATTTCGGACACAGCAACCGAGTGTGTCCTGAAAGAGAGCACGCGAGTGTGTCCGAAACATGGTCCGAAAGAGCGCGCGAGTGTGTCTGAAAGAGCGCGCGCGAGACCGAGTGTGTCTGAGAGAGCCGCGCTCAACAGTGCGTGCGGAGACCGAGTGTGTCCTAAGAGAGCACGCGATTGTGTCCGAAACATGGTCTGAAAGAGTGCACGAGTGTGTCTGAAAGAGCGCGCGCGAGAGCCGAGTGTGTCCGAGAGAGCGCGAGAGACAGAAGCTGCGTGCCAATGTGGATACTATGCCTGAAATAGTATTGACAGTTACTAATGTCACATACTATTGAGGATGGATAGTATGCACATTAGGACGCAGCTAGAGTGTGACTTTTATTTTAACTTATATAAACTAGTATAATTCATTTTACAGGACAGTTTAAAACTCATAACCATATTTTGTTGTTACTTGAAGTACATAGAGTGCAGTGTTATGTTGCATCATACAGTATTTGACAGTTTAATAGTAAATGCCAATTTTATTTGTGTACATTTTAATAATTAACATTAAAAGCACACTCTTTTTACAACTAAAATAACAGTAAAGGGTAAAAAAAATTTCCCAAAAATAAAACCGGAAAAAAGGGAATTTGCAAAAATTAAAACGGAAAAAACGGAATTTGGAAAAAATAAAACAGATTTTATAGGGCCCTAATAAAGTCATTAATGTTAGTCAAACAAGAAAATCACTCACTGCTCTTGACTGAATAACTTCTGTAACTTTAATCGTAAGGATTCGTCTGTATTTATTTACTCAGTGAAGGCTACGTAAGCAATGAATATTTTACATTTGATTTATTTCTAACCTGAATACCACCTACCAGAAAAACTTAAAGCACTGTTCATGTAATTTGTATCTTTATTCTATTTTATTTACTTGTGCTATCATTTGTGATGTTTATTTGTTCTTACTTTAGTACTGACTGTTTACTTGTCAATTCAATTTAGAGTTTGCAAAAACTGTTTCAGTGAAGGACCCACATGGAGTTCATTGATCAGGGGCTCAGATTAACACATATTGAATCAAAATTCTAATCAAAATTTTCAAAAATTCTAAATTCTTGCCCTGACAAAGCATTAGGGGTGGGAATCTCTAGGCACCTCACGAGTTCGATTTCGATTCGATTACGATTCAGAGGGCTTCCGATTCGATGCTAAATCGATTATCTGAATATTTTTTTGTGTGCGACTATAAATACTTTGCTTTAAAAGTAAAAAGTAATGACCCATGAAGAATTAATAATACATTTTATTAACATTGCAAAGAACCAACAGGAAAATAAATGTGTGCCTGAACTAGCAGCATACTTGTTATCCATAGTTTTTTCTCTCTCCTCAAGTTGATGGGGACCAGCAACTGTTTGGTTACCCACATTCAAAAAAAAAAAATCTTCTTTTGTGTTCAGCACAAGAAAGAAATTAATACAGGTTTGGACAAAATTAGAGTAAATAATGACAGATTTTTTTTGTGAACTATCCCTTTAAGGACGAGCGGCAGTACTATTTATAGACCAGCAAGCGACTTGTACTAAATGCGTTTAATATCAGACGCATATTACACCAGATTTTTCTCTCAAATGTTTGCTTTCACTTTAGACATAGCCAATTCTGTTTATGTAAACATTGTATGTATTTAACAGTATTAGCAGAAGACTCGAAAGATAACTTAGTCCAGTGTTCAGGCGCTGTTTGACAGTGCCTGTGAGCGTCGGGAGGGCAAGGCTTATGCAAATAATGAACTTTTGTGAATTGCAGTGTCCGGCGTACCTATTCATTAACGTGTGATGTGTAGGCTACGTCGCGTTGTACAGTTGAGACAGATGCGCCAGAACTGAACTGATAGAATGCACTGTAACACGATACTACGATATTTCTTCAAAAGCAGATAGTGGAGACATTTTAATCGTCCACGATCAAAAATCGTGCTCTCGCACACCCTCCACACGTCAGCTTTTAACGAGGAGGGTGTTTGGATTCGGCGCTCAGTCATCACGTCTGCGTCTCTGGTATGTGCACGCCACTGACGGTCCGGCCACTGCACTTCTGCGCTTCAGAGTTCCGTCTTTCACGTTGCGTCAATATTATTATAAATATATATACATTTTTATATATATATATATTTTTTTTGAAAATCGATTTTTGACATTTGTGAATCGATTTCAGAATCGTCCACGTCCGCATCGCGATGCATCTAAGAATCGATTTTTTCCCTCACCCCTACAAAGCATGCTTTAACCTCAACATTGCTTTCACCATCCACTGGACTATTCTCTTCCTTACACAGCCCATTGTAACTTAACCTAGTTTAATCAATATGATATACATTAAGTACACTTACAGAACCTCACTTTAAATTTAAATTGACAGGCAACGATCTGGTCGCTAGTAACCATGGAAACAAAAGCATAAATGTTTTAAATTGAAAACAACCAAAGAGCTGACTGGTATTAAATTTCCTGCAATGATGAATTTATAGATAGAAATAAACCAAAAGAAAATCAGGAAGCAAAGCAAAGCACGTCTGTGGGAACATGTCTGCACTTCTTATGCAAAATTCAACACCATGACCATTGAAATGGATTCAGCGCGACACAAAGGAAATATTCTTGTATAAACAAAAACAGCAGACACAGATCGACACCCAATAAAATGCATTACCAAAAAATACTATGCTTAAACTTTAAAAACAAACAATGAGCATCTTATAAACCCCATGAAATCAAATTTCAAGCTTGGAGCATTTTTCAAAAGTTGAGAAAATACAACTTAGCATACATTCACATCTTCCACCTCCAGGAAAACAGAGCAAGAATACTAATGACTTAATGCACTTACAAGTACTAAAATACAAATTGTCCAGGTAAATGAGAAGGTCTCTCCAATACAAACCGCAACCAAATGACAAAAGCAAGTAGAAACCCACCAATCTTTATGGACAAGTCAACTCGGCAATATTCTTTAACTATTCATCTGACCTCAAGCATTTCATCTTTCATTTCATCAAAGTTCAGGAGCATTACCTTCATCTCCGTCCACAGTGATCCTCTTGAGTGAACTCACTTTCAGGTCTTCAGCTGAAACACATGAACACATATTCATATTGAGAGCGAGACACACTAAGGACTGTTCGTGATGGAATCAGGATTTTTCATGGATGATTCCAATATTTTTCTTTGTTTAAGGCAGCTAATTTATTTGCTCAACAACAGGAAAACTAAGACTTTAAAATGCAATGGTTGGCTCTGATTTCAAATGGCTACAGAGATTCTTTGTTAATGACAATCCAAACAAACACAAGCAGTTGCTTTTGATTTGAATTTGATTGCATAACTTTAAGATTTAAAACAAAAACAGAATGGTCAAACTTTAGATTTGTGAAATCATTCTACATAGCACACCTGCACAAGACAAAAACTGCAGACGGAATGTGTGCTTATAAACACTACTTTTTAGAGGAAAAGAAAGTATCCTCGTTTACACAGTTGCTTATGGCTTACCTGAACGTAAACAACTGAGGAAAATACAGATGCGAATCATTATATTAGACTATGCATTCGCTCTTAAAGTGACAGTAGCCTAATAAACCTGCTGACATCTGTGCCATTAATGTTAATCACACAACAAAATATACAGAGAAAAACAAAGCACTGCTTACAGGAACCTGCTGAAAATCAGTTTTATACTGAGCCAGGCCAGATTGTCCTAAATCTTTTCCTGTTTTAAAAATATAAATAAATAAATCTGTATTTATCTATGCTTGTAATGTGTTTATTATTTTCTATGCAGTTTCACTCCAATCATTCTAGAATGATTTATTCTTTCCAAATAAAGCTATTCAAGTCATAAGTCATTTTCATATCAATATTTGGCTACTGCAGAAAAATCAAAACATTGAAATGTCTGCCAATAAAGCCAATAAGGGTTGCACAATTTTTCCAATATCCTGAAATGTAGTTTGTGTGTCCTGAAGAGAGATCGGCCAAAATAAAACTAAGGCTGCGTTTACGCCACAGGACTCAATGCCCAATTCCGATTTGGGGACTATATCTGACTTTGACACTATACACTTGTTGAAACCACCCAAGGTAGACGTACTGACCCAGAAAACCTTGGGCCGATTTGAAATGGACATAGATGAAATGATAATACACGCTTTTGCTTCCCGCACCATCTTTAAAGGTCAGCAAAACAACTGGGTTGAGCTCTTGTCCGCTATTGAAAAAGAGTCATGTGATCGTGGTTGGTGTCCACGTCATTCGCCACTTGTCACTTTTACAATGACGTAAGACTCACATTAACAGGGAAATATCCGATCTGACCGCTAATATGGCAGAATATATGAATCCATGTGCTTTTTTCCTGCTTACACGCTCCTGGGTCATATCCGATCTGTGCCACTTGGAAGGAAAAAAAAACGGAATGGGCCACTTGATCAATATAATGTAAATGCGGCCACAGAAAGTACAGCCAATCACATTTTATCCATCATACTAAGATGTTTGTTACTGAGAAATGTGAATAACTTTTTTAGTTAGATTTACACTGAAACACACGCACAACAATAATTCCCCTAAATTGTGCTAAATAGTAAGGAATTGAAAACAAATGGTTCATATTTGTTGCACAAAATATTTAACGTAAAGTTTAGTGGTTGAGAACCTGAGATGGTGATCAAATGGTTGAAATGGTTAGTCCATTACCTATAACCATTGATGAAAGCACTTAACGTCGGGTTATTTCACAGACACAGTCACTGTAATAAAAGTTATAAAAGTCTCAATTGAATGACTAGCCTAATTATTAAATATGCAACCAGTTGATTGCAGCTAAAATAGGGGTGTAACGATGCCCTCATATCACGATTTGATAAATATCATGATACTGAACTCATTGATACGATAGTGCTGGGCGGTTTGACCAAAAATTGATTAGACGGTTTTTTCAAAATCATAACGGTTTTTCGGTTCGGTTCGGTTTTTTTATTTATTTATTTTTTTTTTATGCATAGTCAGGTGTTCAATGCATTTTCTACTGGTTAAGAGAGGAATTACTGCAGTAAATTGACTTAGGATGGTCTATTTTACTGTCATTAGTGAATATTGTAGAATAATTACACACTAGTAATACAGGTTTGCATGGCCCCAGAAAATTATGCTGTTTACAAATAAGAGCCATTCATGATTCTAATGAAGTGAGGAATCAAAATGCAAAGACAACTGCAGTCAAAATACAGAACTTTTATTTTAAACAACACAATTAGAACAACTTGGAATACTTTTGCTAGTTCAAGTACAAATCCACGAACATTACGTACATTCAAGTAAATATAAAAGGAAATCTTGTCTTGCATTGCTTTTGAGGTCTATTAAAGAAATTAAAACAAAATTATGCAACTTGCATTAGTTATTCCTTCAAAAGTATTGCTTCGAAACCAGAACAAACATAAAATAAATATAAAGTGCTAACTTACTTGGCACACAGGATTATCCTGTATAATGGAAACAATATTTGGCTCTGACTTTTCTTTAGCTTTCCCTGTGTTACATGCTGATGTGGAGGGCGCTAAATCCGCGGCTGAATCCGCGGCTGATTTAATACATTCTTGATATTCCAAGACATGTTTGCGGCTAAGGCGCTGGAGCAATTTGCTTGTGTTGCCGGGTCATTCTCCCCAGCGGAGAATTTTAGCCGGACAGCACTTACATAATGGTTGTTTGTTCAACGTTGGATTTTTGGAAAACAAAAAACCTCCAAACAACAGTCCCGGCTCCTCTTTTTGGCACAAGTTCTTCTTCGGTGTCATCACTGTCATGTTGTACTAATTCTTCAGCATCCATCGTCCATGTAACGTAACAGAGCGCTTCTGTTTGTTTACCCTCGTCGGTGCTCAGTAGTGCAACGGGTAAAGGGTCCGTCTGAAACAGTGTCGCGCACTCTATGGTCGCGCAGCGTAACGGTCGTTCCGAACGTTGTGTAATTGAATACACCGGTATGGCGGTTTATTCAAAATCAAAAGTCGATGACGAAAATATAAACCGGTTTTCGGTTTGAACCGGTTTACCGCCCAGCACTACGATACGATATTATTGCGATACTCCAAGACATACGATATAAGGTTAACAAAAAATGTACTGTTGATTAAAATACATTGTGTGTAAATGAATAGATTTGGACTTGGTGCTGAAACCCAAAGAACCCAAAGGACAATAGAGATACCAGAATAACAATATTCATGATTCTGAAGCTCTTTTTACACAAATATTCCCCCATTTCATTATTATACATTATATAATAGTTTAATGTAGTACACTAATGGCGCTTTCCACTCCACTTGTATTATTGCAGTGAAAGCGAACTGTGCTTCAGAACTTCATCTTAGAGGTCGAGAACATTATGCTGTATGTAAGACTTACGGCTAAGCGATAAAACGATAATTATGGCGATATTATTTTCTCCATAAAAAGATAGAGGTCAAGAGGTCGATAAATGTGCGATAATGTTTATGCGCCAAAAGCTAAACGAAAATCATTTGAACCGCGCGCGTCACATGGAGTATTTATCCGCTCGGCTCAAAGTCCAAACGGCAGCGCAGCGTGAGCTCACGCACATGCGCTTCTGATCGTCTCACTCTCCTAAAATTAAAATCTCGCAAAATGTAAAATTTACATTTTCAGAAGTAGTGCACAGACAATATAGACCAACAAGAAACATTCACGTCTAGTGTGCAGCATTATATTTTTTAATTAATTACAAAAGTCAATCAGTCATGACTCATGATGATTATTAATTACTATAACGAATCATAGCAAAATTTGTGATTTGATTTAAGATAAAGATATAGCTTAGTCTAATTTACATTATTCTTTGATAACAGACACTTTACAATAAAGTTGTTATTTGTTAATATTAGTTAACTACATTAGTTAGCATGAACTAACAAAGAACAAGATAGCAACATGAACATTTTTATTAACAAACATTAACAAAGGTTAATAAAAACTATATATATATTATATATATATAAAATCTGTATATATATGTATATATATATATAACAAAATATATTGTTTATTTAGTTAGTTAGTGCATTAATTCATGTTAATAAATAAGACCTTACTGTAAAGTTTTACCTTTAAATTTTGTAGACGCTTTTATTCAAAGTGACATTCATTGATGAACATCACAAAGTAATATGAACACAACTGTTGAAAAGATTTTTATTGTTAACAACCAGGAAACTGTCTCTAGTTATTATAAATTAGCTTTAGGTTTGTATGTTCATAAAGAAGAAGTAATAAAGCTTAGCGGTTGCTGATCTGGTCTGATTACCGAAAGGTTGCAAATCACCATTGTGTTCTTGTAATAGTAAAAAATAATGGTAGAAATAACAGGAATACTTCACTACAGCCCTGAAGTCTACATTGAACACAATCATGAATCAGTCCAACATTTACATGGTTAAAAGTGATGTGCACAATTTTTCAAAGTCAAATTTGTTACTAGTACCCTAGCTTTATTTACAGAGACAACTAATTAATTTGTTTATTTGAAGAGTAAAAAACACTGTGCACCGACACAGCAATATATTGAATTGGGGCCCAGAACTATGCATTTGTCAACCGATGGCCGACAGGAGAAGTGTTCAGAGGAAACCTGTTTGAAAACAGTCACTGCATTTGCAATTACAAAAAAGACTGAAAAAAAAAACCTGGTTTAATTGGTCATTTAAAGGGTTAGTTCACCAGAAAATGGAAATGATCCCACAATTTTTGGCCTTTATTAACCTCTGGAGTCAAATGGTTTACTTTATGATGGATGGATAACCCCTTTTTTGGGTACCATTCACTCCCATCATAAAGCTTGAAAGAGCCTGGATATTTTTGAATATACAACTGATTGTGTTAAGGGGTGGTGATGGTGCCATGGATAAGACACATGTATGCCTTTGGTGTGAGAGACCCGGGTTCGAATCCACTGTGAGACACCAATGTGTCCCTGAGCAAGACACTTAACCCCTAGTTGTTCCAGGAGGCGTGCGACCTCTGACATATAGCAATTGTAAGTCGTTTTGGATAAAAGCCTCAGCTAAATGAGTGTAATATATACATGATGACCTGCTAGAATAGCTTGATGTTGAGTTAATTATGGGATAATTTCCATTTTCATGTGAACTAACCCTTTAAGGTTTAAAAAGTGCGGTCACTGAATTAACACAACCCCCCATCACATCAATACCATAGACCCCGCCCTCCACATACATGCCAGCAATGTCAGCACAAAATGATTGACGGACGAAGCACGTTTCTTATTGGCTAAGACCAGGACGGACCGCTCCCCTGACTCTTTTAGCTGTTTACAGAGCCCGTGACTGTCACAGAGAGTTGTGATTTGTAAAGACACACATTCAGTGATATAGCAGACATTTTATTTGTGGTAGTTGCTTACAGAACCCTTAAGCCATAATAAGTGTTTCAGCCGTTTATATAATAATTGTGTCACTTCGAATTCAACGTGATATTGATGTATATTTTTACCACAGAAGCGCTTCTACAGGCGAACCGAGTTGAGGAGTCAGCATTACAATTGAGTAAAACAACTAGAGTTATTAAACTACTAGAAAAAGTTAAACGAGTGATGTACAGTTAGTCCGAGCGTGCACGTATAATGTCGACTGCGCTACAGCATTATGACGCCATTTCTGAGCCACACAACTGCAGTCGCTTGACATCGACATTCTTATCATTGCGACGTTCAGATCAGGTTTGAACATACAAAGGGGACGGAATATGTCGCCCCCACTCTTTAATACTGCAAGCCGTGTTGACTTCATGAAGTGGGACGACAGCAGCGACATTGCCAATTCGAATAAAGCCGAATGGAGAAAACTAGACAGTTAGCTAAATCACAAAGAAACTGACACGAGACAGCTTTCGTCGTTTAGATGGAGGTGACAAAGCTCGGCTTACAAAATGCTGACGGTTTATGTGCAACACAATGAACGATCTAATAGCTTTCCGTACAAGGTCAAGCCCAAACAGGGTTTGTACAACTTGCTTGCGATCGGGGAAATCGGACTTGTTTTCTTTCGACATCCACTGAATGGGAAACAAATGCGTCGCTGCGCGCGAGCCTAACGACAATGTCAGTTCAAACAATAACTGTCGCGTTCAGACTAACCGTCGAAATACAACCGATTATCTTGGCAAATATAACAACTGGGTTGACAACTAAGTTACCCGACGGTAGAGATGAAAATCTGCTTTCTGGAAAACTAGCCTTCCTCGAGTCGCCAGCCATTTCTGCTCACGCTCAAAAAGATCCGTACATCGACGAGGTTTATCCTTAGATAGATAAAAAGGTAACGTTAGAGCTCGTAATAAAAGCCCAATTTCCAGAAAATAGGCGATAATTTAACGTACGGAATCGAAAACAGCAAGAATGTTGATTCATTCGTGCGCGAGAGTTTTAAAGAGCGCGTGAACGATTCTAGTTCGCTGCGATTATTGTGCAGATAATCACAATTCAAGCACTAAGAGATTTTAACGCTTTTAGTCTAAATATCTCTTTCGATCGCACAAAGCCTTACGTAAGGGAATCCAGCAAGGCAGTGTTTCCCCCATGAGCTGTTTGATGCCGAGCAGCAAAAAGAAAGTGGTCGAGTCTTTTCGCGAATTCCAACACAACATCTGCTGACGGCGATACAAGTGAAGCCCAAAGTTGCCCAGTCTGCAACATCGACTATTAACAAACTAATAAAGGCGAAGAAAAGGTCTCCCGCTGTCTAGATGCACTATTTACCCCGTAAACCTTTCAGCCAGCGAGAAAACAAGGTTAACAAAACCTCTGATCGACAGCGCTTCGCGTCTCGCTCGCTGTCAAATTAGAAGTAAACGATTCAAATGCAGTCGCGTGAATAATGTTAACAAGTGATCGTTTAGTTACACAGTGCAGGTCGACGCAGCGTAGTTTTCTTTCGATCTCCGTCTCCATTAAGACTTTATCTGGTCAACATGATGTCCTACCTGATGTATCCGACGGATCGCGATGTTCCTCCGTTAAATTAGTAATCCATTGGACAATCGAGGAAAATCATCGACGATCAACGCTGGAAACGTCGTCCGAAATTGTAGGGAAAGGTGTCGGGATGCGAATCCGACGAAATAGCTCCGCAATCGCACTCGTTTTCTCTGTGTTTAATCCTCCTCCTCCTCCTCGCGTCTGAAACGGACTGAAGGATACACACAAACCGCCCACTGTGGACACCGCGCGCGCTCATTGGCTGCTGCGCGCGCACTAACCGCCCCGCTCGTTTCCTATTGGATGGTGAAATCAGGGGAAAATGTATCGGCGATAATTTAATCGCAAAGATACTCGGGACTTGTATGTTTTGAACATGACACCCGCGTTATATCGTCACTGCGACGAATGAACACACAATGATGACGTAAACTACATTTCCCAGAGTTCAACAGCGAGTGGGGAAATATCTCCAGGCTCCGCCCATCTTTCCGCGCATGCTCTTTGAGCACAGTTAAATCTGAGGAAAAGTATAAAAGCTTTTGTACATCTTGTGGTTTGCATGTTGAAACATTGAATCATTTTTTTTAAGTTGTTCTCATTCAGTTTGTTTTGGGTCAGATTTCTGCTCTTTTTATTAGGGCTCACATCATGCCCAGCTTTCAATTGTGCTTTTATTTGCTGTTTTTATCCTATGACAAATCTTATCATAAGACATTTTACTCAATTAATGTTCTACTTCTTTTAGCAAACTATAGTATTCATAAAAAAAGTAAATATAGAAAAAATAGGCCTTTGTTTTTTTATTTTAAAATTTGAATTTCAACACTACGTAAATATAACATTGTTTAAAAAAATAAGAAAGCTTCAAAAGTCATGTTTTTTTATTTAGTTTTTAAGTTTGTCTCTGTTTATTATGTATGTATGTTTGTTTAGGCTATACAATGTACTGTAGTAGTAATTCTTTAAAAAATCTCTCTCTCTCTCTCTCTCTCTCTCTCTGCTTTTTCTGTCATCAGTTAGAATAAGAATAGTTGATTCAGTAGTTTACATGTATGACTTACTTTTATTAATATAAATACAAATTATATCAAAGGTATAATTTATACAACCCAACCTGTAAAAGTTTACCCCATAGTGGGGTAAGACATAATAATTGTACACTTTATAACTAAAACAACCAAACAAGCAATAATAATAACATTATAATAACACATTGGCTGATGCATCATCTTCTGCACATGCTAAACTTATTTGTAAATACAGATTAAAAGTAAACCCACATTTTTCTTAAGGGTGGTATTTTACCCTATAACTACATCTACCATAGCTCAATGCGTCGTCGGGGGGGGGGGGAGCCCCCGCCCACTTTCTGCGCATGCTCTCTGCGGACACCATAGCGTATTTAAGCGCGAGCAGCGGGGATGACTGAGCTTCCTGTCAAATTCAGACATGACAGATCAACTGAAGGGACTCTGGCACGACTTAAATATCTATTCTTTTTACATATAGCGGGATATTAGTGTATTAAATATGATTAGGTGCCGTTTTGATCGCGTTTTAAATGGGCTGTGAATCGATGTGGAGTTAAATTACCGTCTTTGGCTAACTGGCTAATGCTAGCGAGCTGGCTGCGAGTGAAAAAAAATTGAAAGCGGAAGAGTGACGTGCTGGATTACAAAAGCGGAAGTGCTAGGGTCCAGATTTTTTGATCGAAAAGGTGGGTGGGGCATTTATTTTACTTTGTGACCATACTATCTGATTTTACTTAATGTACATTAACAACAGCAATAATAATAATACTAATAATGTCATTAACAGTTTATTGTAAATTATCATTCATGCAAATTAAATAGTAAGGAATACATGTTATTTCAATTATTATATTTTTATTAGTATTAGATGTGCATTTGTGAATTTAACTAGGATTATAATATATGGTGAAATTGTTTGGCAAATTAACGGTACACAGACACGCAGCATGCATGCATGAATGAATGAATGAATAAACACAATGACGTGGGAAAATACTGTAGTGTATTACTTTTGGCTACTATGTGTATCACTTGTGTGTGTGTAGTGATCACACAGCAAGGCTTTGAGTTAAACCCACATTGTGTTGTCAGTAAAAGCTGGAAGCTGTCAGGCTGTTGTGATGGAGTGAGAATGAAGAGCCATTGTTGGATCATGTTTAATACGATCGGTCTCAACTGCTATTTATGTTGTCACCAGTATGAGGAAAATCCCCTCTGAACACTGACGATTCTGATCTTGAGAAAGCAGCATTACTACAGGTATTGCCCTTTACAGCATTGAGGTATGACTTCTGCTGATCTAGTCCTTGATGATTACGTTACAGTTGATCATCTGTCAATCATCGTATAAACCCCGCCCTCACAATCTGATTGGTCCGAACAGCTAAGGTTCGAGCATACTTGCTTCACAACGGATCAAATCCAGACCGAACATCCCGCCTATTCATTTACACACACACAATGTAAATCCAATTTTAGCATTTCAATCAACAGTACTTTTTTTGTTGTTGTTGTTAACCTTTTATAATATCTCATGGAGTATCGCAATAATATGGTTTTGTGAGTTCAGTCTCATGATATGAGGGTTTTGTTACACCCCTAGTGAAGAGATGTGTGTGTGATGGCTGTGACGGCTGAAGTTTGTCTCTGTCGTGTCATGACATTGTTTATGAGTCAGTTCTGCACTTCCATGACCGTGACATGTGCTATAATAAATCGTTCTTGTTGATGCTTGAGCTCTTCTCTACTGTTGTCACTTCAGTTGCTGAGATGTAGCTGATCGAATTAAGTGTTTTTCTCTAAAGGACCTAATTTGATTTATTCTGAAGAATCGCAATACTAGATCTATTATGTCGGTGAGTCTGAGTTCTTAGATATCGATCAGATTGATTTATAGATCATCCAAATAATGCACATGATGTTTTTGACTGTTGGTCATGCATTGATTTAATATGCAGGATCATTTAAAACCTGATGTAAGAAATGGCAATATTTTATCTGGTCATCATGTAGGGTTATTCATTTAGATACTGGGTAATTAATAAAGCAGTATGCCATTTATTTTGTTTTTTTTTTAAGGTAATTTTAACCATGGTTTAGGAGTGTTTTTAGTGCCGAATTGTCATATCTTTGTAAAATCACTTGAGTGCATTTTTGCTTTCATACAATGGCAACAATAAGCAAAACAAGCATTTGAGAATAACGCTTTGTCAATGTTGAACCCTTTTTTTGTATGCGTGTATAATGTATGTATTTATGCGTGTATGTGCACTATTATTCAAACGTTTGGGGTCTGTATGAATAAGAAATAAAAATAAATGTATACTTCTATTCAGCAAGGATGCATAATTAAAAGGGACAATAAAGACATTTATAATGTCACAAACGATTTGTTACATATAAATGCAACTTTAAATTCATCAAAGAATCTTGAAAAAAAACACATTTTCCATAAAAATCTGAAGCAGCACGACTGTTTTCAGCTGTGTTTCTTATGCTGCAAATCATCATATTATAGTGATTTCTGAAGGATCATGTGACTCTGAAGACTCGAGGAATGATGAAGAAGTAAAAATATATTCAAATAGAATGCATATATTTTAATTTATAATAATATTTCACAAGATTACTGTTTATTACTGATCCCAAACTTTTGTACAGTACTAAGGATATTGCATTTTATTCACTTTTTTTATACTTCAATGAAACATTATACATTTCTTTCAAAGGTAAATTAGATTGAGTTGAATTAAAGCAGTATTGCACATATTCTTCATGAGCAAATCATGCCCTGCTTACTGTGGGAAATCCCCAAGTGTCCCGACACTGCATAATGTTAGGAGTTTAGGAAGTAAAACCAATTGAATTAATAACAACTCGGCAAAGAATAATTGGCTGAGCGTCTGGCATTTAGATTTTATTGTGGACTGTTTTACACACACACACACACTAACTCTCTCTCTGCAGGTTTCTTGGTTGAAACGAAGGAATGGATGAAGAAAAAAGAGCAACTTCTGAAAGGATTCTTCTAGAACCGTACAAGTACTTGTTACAACTGCCAGGTGAGGCATCACATGTGTAGTTTATTTTCGTCTGCATGTTCAATGGCACTGAAGAAATAGATCACAGAAAATAAAAAAACTCGTCGTCACCATAATGTCATTCAAAAACCGAGGCTTTAGTTTCTACTGTGAAAAACTTCTCTCATCCTTTTCCCATCTACAACACTGTGATCCTGACAGTCAAGCAGTTCCTGAGTGTGATTCAATTGTTATTTAATAGTTAAACACAATTTAAAGGATTGTTCACCCTAACAGTTTCTTTAAACTATCTGAACACAAGAAGATATTTTAAAGATTATTGGTAACCAAGCAGCTGATGGACCCCATTGACTTTCATAGTATGGAAAATATAAGTGCAAACAACAAGGAGTACGAATGACTGTTATGGATTATTAAAGCCGTGTTTTTTATGAAAATGTTGTTGTATGGAAAATATCTATGTGAATGTTTCAGTTTTTCCTGTGTTTTGCTATCAAATAAAGTCAGTCATATGGGTTTGGAACAACGTGAGAAATGGTTTTAATTTGAGAATTATTGCTTTAATGTGGATGAATGTGGTAGAGATATTACTAGTTTGATATCTTGAACTTGGTCTAAAATCTAGTTTAAAGGGTGTTATAAGAATGGCATGGCTGTAGGAAAAGTGCTTTATCGAGATGAAGGAGAGCGGTTGAATGAATCTCTAGTACACTAATTTATTGCAGAATTATGCAGCAGTCCTAAATGAAACGAATGACTGCAGAAATATTTCCACATTTATATGCGCACATTTTGCATGACTTTTTTTTTGACCTGCTTTAAACTGGAATAATTTAAGGAATATTGATTACTCTTTTAAATTGAACAGAACTCTTTGTGCAAAGCGTTTCTGTCAACAAATTTGGCAAATGTACTTCCTGTGCAATCACAAACAGCTGGAAAGAGCTGCTTTAATTTAAGGCAGCAAAGTGAAAATACAGCCTATATGATTTTCTGATTACAGCTCTTGTCAAACGAAATTGAGCAACAAATGCTGAAAGGGGTGGTATAATGCCCTTTTCACAAAATGTTAAATAAGTGTCTCCAGGGTGTGTATGTGGTAAGGTTTAGCTCTAAACACCACACAGATATTTTATTATACATCATGTTAAAATTGTCACTTTTTGAGGGATAGCAAAAACGCACCGTTTTTGTGTCTGTTCCTTTAAATGCAAATGAGCTGCAGCTCAGGGGCGGAGCTTCGGCAGTTTGTGTCCTGAAAATTTCAAAAACATTTAGCCTTTATGTTCAAGTCGGAGATACTTAAGAAGTGACAACATGTAGACAACATTTTTAAATTGGATAGTTGATGAATTTATGTAGCTTATGCGTCATTGATTAGCATAATATTCTGTCATGATAATCTATAAATTGCGTTCCCGGAGGCGGTGTTTATGTAAATTTTAGGGTTAGTAGATGTAACATGTAACAAGGACATTGTAAAATAAAGTTTAACTTACTATCTGAATAGTTTAATGGATGCATATTCAATTATGCATTAAAATTCTGTCAATGAAGGAAAACCTTCGGTTGCCACAACTTCCGTTTTCTACTATCTTGCAGATTTAAATCATCTCCTCTCTCTCTATGCTGACCTTATGAAGTGAAAATGTTTTAATTTTATCTGCAGTAAAACCCTGCTGAGTCTGAAAGAGTGTTTCGGCCTGTAATGTTCAGTTTGCTGAATATTAGAGAGCGTGAGGAGAAATACTGCTGCAGCATCAGAACCCGGTCTTTTGTTTTCCTGTCGTCCTCCTGCAATTTTAATGCTGTCTTCTGTGGCGTACGCAGAAGCCCTGCGCGGGCCGTGAGGAAACGGCCCTCTTGGCTAGTTTTTGCGGAGGTCAGGGAAGGAATGACTGAGGAACTGAAGTTAAAGGGCAAACCAAGTTCCCCTGAAAAGGGAAAACCGGCGTGAATGTGAAGAGATTGAGGAAGACTGCCAGTGGGTCATTAATTTGCATTTGAGTGGCTGAAACTCATTAAAACATGTTCAGGTCACATTTCACCACAGAATCTAAAGAGGTTTGATTTTTCTTGATGCAATAAATCCAGACACTAAGGGGAGTCAGTGGAATGAAAAAACCTGAGTGTACAGACAGACATTTTTTTTAATATTTTTTTTTAATTATCATTTATAATCCATTTTAATGAATGCATTTTAAATTTGTATATATTTTTTAAATTAAAACAATAATTTAAAATCAATTAAATTAAGTTTGCATAAATAAAATCGGTAATAATTTCAAATCAAGTACAAATTAAGTTTGCATAAATAAAATCGGTAATGTAACTTTTCAGAATAAGGTTCATGTCAAATCGGGAAGATTGTTTTAAGCTGTAATTGTACAAAAAGCCATATTTTGAGTACAGAAGTATTGAGTTGATTTGGCTCTGGTTAAATTAGGGATACACTGATATAAACCGATAAGTCTTTATATTTGAAAGCCGATAACCGATATATCGGCCGATAAATCTAAATCCAAATTTTTATAGTTTTTTTGAGAGCCTGATTACAAAAACAAACTCTCACCATAAAAAGCCAAGTCCCAATTATTTTCTCATTATAGTTTTATGTAGCTGATATGACTTTAAAAGTGATTTCAATCCATATTTCAAGCAGTTCAAAACCATCATGTTGAACAGTGCGCATCTGAAGAGTCATTTATCATCTATATTTTCTTATCGGGCCGATAACGATAACATTAAAAATGTTAAATAGTTGTCATATTGAATGTTACGATTTCTCCCATTCCTACAGATGAAACTTTACTATTTATTTCAGTAATTCAACTTAAAATGTGAAACTAATATATTATATAGACTCGTTACATGCAAAGTGAGATATTTCAAGCCTTTATTTGTTATAATTATAATGATACAGCTTATGAAAACCCCTAATTCAAAATTAGAATATTGTGAAATAATCATGACCTAAAGGCTTGAAATATATCACTTTGCATGTAATGAGTCTATATAATATATTAGTTTCACATTTTAAGTTGAATTGAACATTTGCACGATACTCAAATTTTTCAAGATTTCACCTGTATGTGCTTAGATGGACCGTTTTAACTTTTAAAAATCACCTTATTACTGTAATGCATAAAAAATATGCTTATTCGTAATGTCTGTTTCATTTAACCCTCTATAATCCAAAAAGAAAAAGCGCGACATGTTCTTGACGGATTTTAATGCGATTCATCATCTGACAGTCCTCATTAGTAAAGGGCAAACTGAGTTCTTTCATACAGGGAAAGCGTGGCACATGAAGTGAAGGAGCGACACTGTCGGCGAGTCATTAGATCAGTGCAACCTGCAGTAACTCGCTCCGCAAACGCTCGAGTTACAGGAAGCCAGAGGGGAAAGGTTCATGAATGGAGATGAATGATATTCATTCTGAGCCTTTGGGTGCTGAATAATCTGAGCTCGCCAGTCCTCGGCCTTCAAGTTTGTGTTTTAAAAGGCAAAAATGGTTCTATTGATTTATATCAGTATTAAGAGTTGCTGCTTGTTTCAGTGCATCATGATTAGGGTTGCAAAAATTCCAGGGATTGGAAACTTTCCATGGGAATGAATGGGAATTAACTGGATATGTGCTAAATTGCAAGTTCGCATTTAACTGGAACTTAAATGTAGTTGGAAAAATACATCTTGCAGCAAAGTCATTAGGAACGTGTTAATTAAAATTTGTATTAGTTTGCATGCATGTCTGCTTCTGACCAACAAAAAAAGTTTTGTATGCATACTATACAGTTTGAATAAATTATTCAATTTTCGTAAATTCATGTTAAGTTTTCAACTATAAAACAAACCTCAGCCCTAATTTGACATGTTTGCATTGCAGCTGATCTTGATTTCTTGTCATCTTGTTTTGATAGGAAAACAAGTCAGAACAAAACTCTCTCAAGCGTTTAATCATTGGCTCAATGTCCCCGAGGATAAACTTCAGGTAAGTGTTTATCTGTGTTTTTAAGTGTTGCTGGATTGACAATATTGTTTAAATGCATCGTGGAAGGTGGGAGACATTAAGTCCTTTTAATTGACTTGACTCTGATCATTTAGCCGTGCCAAAGCATGCTTTTGAGGCAATTCTCAAAATAAATAAAACACTTTACCCCAAAAACAAGAAATTTAAAGGCACAATAAGATTTGCCACAAGAGGGCGCAGTTTCCAACAATAACACAGGCGTAGGTTGATGATGCAATGATGAGCTGAATGATCTGAATTGATCTAATAATGTTTATGTATGAGTGCAAACATTCATGTTTTTAACATTACAGTGGAATGAAGCAGGTCGCGATTGCTAAAGAGACCGATAATCACACGCAAGTCCCGCGGATATAAAGGAATAAGAACATTTAAATGTACCGAACTACCTTTATAATTAAAATTATATCACACTGAGCAAGTGATTTTGGGATATTTTATTCGTACAGAATTCGTACATATTGTACCTTTTTACACTTTTTATTTTTTATTCTCCATCATTCCCATTAGATTCAAAGTCCCGCTTCGGTTCTGACCTGTCATAATGCAGAAAGTAATTTTTTCTATGCTGCATATAGGATGGATTATCAGTTAACCGTCTTAAATTTGGATCTGTTTCTCAAACAAAGCTCTTGCATTGGCCAGTGTTGAGATTTAGGACTCGTTGGCTCCTTTTTTGCCAATGGTTCTCTTTTAGATGTTCATTAATGTGAATTTCATTGTACTACAGTTTAAAATATTAATATTGTAATATTATGGTGTATTTTAATATGCATAAGCTATGTATTTTTTGGTGGGCTGCGAAATCTGTGCATATTGACAGACTTTTAGATTGTATCTCCCTGAATTTTTATTTTTAAATCTTTTTGTACATGTAATATCCGTTTATGTATGTTGCATGTTATGTCTGTGCCTTCTGAATAGACTGGGAGTTTGGAAATAAAAGATGATTTTTCAGTCAACTTGTGTTTAGTTTAGAGTTTGAACAGACATGAAGCAGTAGATGTGTTTCACTTCTGTTGTGCTGAAGAACTTGGCAGAAAAACCACTATTGGATGCTCTGCGCTGCTTTCTGAAAGACCTTTTAACAACCCACTGTCTGTGTGAGATCATCAAGAGAACATTGTTATCGCATTACACTGGCTTTCGCCTTGAATCCCCGACAAGTCTAAATGTTTCATAACATTTAACATGACTTATGTTAATGAAGTGTTCTTGTAGCAGTAATGAAGCTTTACATGATCCTTTTCCACGTGCTCTCTGACCTTTGCCTGCTACTGAACTGCATTTATATGTAAATGGCCTTGGTTATGATATTTATATGCTGCTTATTGTAGGTGGTCAGATGATTGTGATGTCATAGCCTCAATTTGCATGTCATAATATTGATGATTTCTGACTTAAAGGTCTGTCAACTGTTTTTTTTTTTTTTTTTTAGTGTGTGTGTATCTGTGTGTGTGAGCCGGTGATTTCCTGTTTTGTCTGTTTTCTTCTGCACTGGCATGGCAGAAACTGAAATGATCAATGCATATAGATTTGAGCTCTTAACATCACATCATAAGTTTGCACGTTCATATATATAGATATTGATATAGATAGATGGATAGATGAGAGAGAGATATATTAGGGCCGTGGAAAAAATTAATTGCGATTAATCGCATCCAAAATAAAAGTCTGTATTTACATAATCTATTTGTGTGTGCTGTATATAATTATTTTGTGTATATATATATATATATATATATATATACACACATGCATATATTTAAGAAAATGTGTTATTCATATATAAAATATTTATATAATATAGATTATGTATTTATATATATATATATATACATATATATGTACAGAATTTAAGCGCAAATAATTATTTAATATATGCATGCATGCATAGGTATTTATATATACAAAATAATTATATACAGCACACACAAATATATTATGTAAGCACAGACTTTTATTTTGGATGCGATTAATCGCAATTAACTTTTGCACAGCCCTAAAAATATATATATATATATATATATATATATATATATATATAAATATATATATATAAATAAATTGATTCTGGCTCTAGTTGTTTTTAGTGCGAGAAACTTTTTTTAATTAAAAATCTAGGTCTATCCGAGAACCGATAATTCTTTATATTTGAAAGCCGACAACCGATAATTTGCCCGATAAATCTAAATCCAAAATTTTATATAATTTTAGAACCTGATTACAGAAACAAAAGTTTCACCATTTAAATCCATGTCCAAAACACACAATTATAATGTATCTATCATTGTTATAATTTTATCTATCTGATATGACGGCACATTAACCGTATTTACCTTTTTTAATCTCATTTCAAGCAATTAAAACCCATCATGTTGAACAGTGCACATCTAAAGTGTCTCAGCTGGAGGAAATAATCCATTATTCATCAGCTTTAATAAATCGCACAAATATTCGTATCAGGCCGATAACAATAACAAATATAACCGATATATCGTTCATGCATACTCGTAATCCGCAATTAGAATAACTTCCTCTTGCAGAATCTATTCTCTGATGATGAGGGCGGGGCCACCTGTCAATCACATGTAATCCACCAATAGCAAACCACAACCATCGAAGCCCCGCCCTAAATTTGTTCTTGTTTCATCCATCGTTGAGATTTACGTCACAAATAGGGAAGAAAAGACTTCGGTTTCATGCTGACCTCAAGTTGTATGTGACAAGACAGATATACTATAGTGATCGCTGTTAATTAGCATTAAACAAGCAAACGTACTGAAGGCTTTAGTCTGCGAGCGATCAGACTGAACTTGTAACTCATCCGGTGACTAAGCTATGCTAATCTTGTCATTGTGAATCAGCTGATCTCCTCAATGCGTTATGTTATCTGCTAAGTCCGTCAGATCACATTCACCCGGCTGTTCAACAGCTCTCCTTTTATCCTGAATATTTCATTAAAGCTCTTCTGGCAGGGGAAAGTCAGACGTTCGTGTCGGTAACGCTGTTTTACGGAGCCTGTCGTTCTCAGTTTCCTCGTTTATTTGATCTTGTGAATGGAAAACAACTTCTATTTGGATGTGTGTTATGAAGAGGCTCTAGTTAAATCATTATAAGGGTTCTTTGTTATATCAGGTAAGGTTTTTCTCCTGTCGTACAGGGTGTGTATTTTGTTCGAGCGGATGATGGCGGAATTGGTAACCTAGCAACCAACAGAAAATAAAGCCCGTCAGCGGAAACAGACGATTCGTCACATGGGTTTAATGCATGGTTCCATTGCCGCGGTTTTTACCTTAAACTTGAGTTTTTATGTCTGGGTCTTAAAAGTGTGCTGTATGTGTTAATTTCGTGTGTTAATTAAAGTCAACAATATTTTTTCACAGACGAAAACTAAATAAAACCTAATTTTGAATGATCCCAGTATGGAATAAGTAACTAACTAATGTAAAAAAAAAAAACTTCTGGCCTACTGAAATGTTTTTATTTTTCCCTCCTGCTTAGCTTATCATCTTTTACTAATTCCACATTTGAAAAATAAATGAACAAGTTCAATTATAAATAAACAAGTTCATTTCAAGTTTGCTGCTAGGGATGTGAAATGGGTATTAATTTTTTTATATAAATGTCTTAAAGACTTTCATTTCCTATTATTTGCATTAACTCTTTGGCACAAGTCAAAAACCACCTCAAGCGAGCTTAACTTGTTTTGTTTTTTTATTTGGTGATGGAAAAATGGGTTTTGTAAAATTTAGTTTCGAAATTAAGATAAATACTGTATTTTACAGTTGAACTGTAAAACGTTGCAATTTAACAATACGTATTTAACAGTGCAGGAATATTACAAGATTATTATTATGATTGTTATATTTCAGTAATTTAATCTTATATAATAAATCATTATGAATAAAACGTTTTTTTTTGTGAAAATGTACAACCTAAAAACAAGCTCAGGCAAACCATTTCTTTACAAAATAATAATAATAATAAAATTTTGGTGCGTTTTAGGGGATAAAATGATTGATGGCATGGGCAGATTTGCCTGTTCTTGTATTGCATTGCATAATTTCTGTAAACCTGACCTTTTTGCTGGAGTTCGACGTGCGACAGTTGCATCAGATCTCTTTACCCAACATGACTTTAATTCAGATTATCAAACCTGCGTTCACTCCGACCATGTTTAAATCACTGTTGGCCGATTAACGAAAAGCAGGCATTTGCAAGCAGTAACATGGATGATGTCATCGAAGGATGATGTAATGCTTAATGCAGAAAAATTCAGTAGTAATCCTCATCTTGGTTTTTACAGATGTCACACTGATATGCAGTGAATTCGAGGTGTGTGTGTGTGTGTGTGTGTGTGTGTGTGTGTGTGTGTGTGTGTGTGTGTAGGCTCTGCAGAGGCATCTCACTATAAGAAGCATTTTTTCAGGATAAATGTCTGACTCTTCCCAGCATGCTCTTGCTCAGGCGCTGTCATTACTGACGGTTGTAGTTTACTGTAAGCGCGCGCTCAACTTCTGTGCGAGAGCTTTGAGCAGCTCTTGATACACACACACACACACACACACACGCACGTTAAGGTCAACTCTCCGACTCGGAAATCTTTCTGCTGGCGGTTTTGCATTCCCTGCGTTCAGTGTGTGTGACGCGGAAGCCGACGCTGACGCCCCCTGGTGGAGGTTACAGCGCGCCAGCTTCTGTTGTGTTTCCATGTTCAGTTTTTGTATTTTTTAAGTAAAGAAAAGTTCAAGTCTGTCTTTAAAGAAGGTTTCTACAGTGGACTGGCGGACTTTGTCTGAATGCAGACTTTTAGAGAATCAAAGGCATGTTTCACAGCATGTGTCGGACATTTAAAAGAAAAAGTTGAACATTTAAGATTCATGTATTTGGATTGTATATTATTTCCATCCTTTTGGATAACACAAACACGTGTGTTTATCTCTGATGCATATTTAGCAGTCATAAATAAATTAAACGGGTATGATTTCTGCACTCAAATTTGCTAGTTTGCATCTATTTGATTTTATTCAAATAATCATTTTTAAAATGAATTTCTTAGAATCTGTTCATTCAACAATTGCGTATGAACATGTTTAATAAATGACGCATATAAACCTGGTTATCGTGTTTTTAAAATGCAATCAGTTTATTAGTACTCTACTGTTGCAGAAATCTGTATGACTGGCAAATGCAATTATTAGTTTGATAAATCTATCATTGAAATGAATGGTAATTTTTTATCAAATTCAAATACATGAGTCTTAAATGTAGTCTTGTTGAGAGTACCCACAGGCCACATGGTGGATTTGTTTTGGCTCACGCTGCTGTGATTTACTGTGTGTGTGTGTGTGTGTGTGGTTAGTCAGTAAAAGCGTGTTTGTTGTCCTGTCTGAGTAACAGGTCATCTGAGGTCGTATTCAGAGCGCTGACGCAGCACACACACACACACACACACACACACACACACACACACTGCTCGACCCGCCTCGAGCTCCGGTGTCATCGATGATCACTTTAACAAGTGAATCCGTTACCCAGACTCCCCTCTGCTCACCATATGTTCCCTTTCTGCGCAAGTGTGTGTGTGTGTGTGTGTGTGTTTCAGTGCTGAACTGAGATTCACTCGTCAAGATCCTCACCTGTTCTTTCTGAAATAATGGTATTCGATATAAGTGTCTATAACGTTTACAGAATTTAATTAATTAAGTGAGATATTAAATTCTCTCTTGTACTGTATTGTAAAAAAATATTAATTTAGAATTTGAGTGTGTGTTGTGCTGCTGCTTTTTATATAAACAATGTATTTTTTTTACATTATGTAAATTCGTTTTTTTAGCAGTAAGCTACCATATTGAGATTTAGTTACTGATGCATTTAAAATGACTATTAAATTTGTCTACACTGAAATGTTTATTTATTTATTTTTATTAACTAATAGTAGGGATGCACTGATATCAGTATCAAGCCCGATAAAATGATTTTAAATTGATTCGCACAAGTGACAATAATAAAATTGTAAAAAAAAAAAAAGTTGTTATTATATTATATTACAGTAGTCAACATTTGAAGTGGATCAAAAAAGTTCAGCCAAGTTGTCGTATAAGACAAGAACGGGTATTGTTCAAAATCCATGTATAACTTTAATGAAGGGTTTTGATCCACTTCAAATGTTGACTTCTGTATTTACATTTATTTATTATTCTATTAAAAATATACTCGCCTGTTATCTTCCCGAAAGAAAAGCTTGGTTTAGATGTAATGTGTGTAAAATACAATCAATATATTTCTTTGGAGTGAAGTTATAACTTTTTCATTATTTTAATTTAAAAAAAAGCAGTGGGCGGTCATTAAGATTTAATTAGTTGTATACAAATGGTTCATATTTTAAATTGGCCTATATTTATTAGTAGTTATGTAATGCGTGTATATAACAATAAAATTTTAATATTTATTTAAAAATACTACATTTAAATTTAGATTGGTTTTAATTTATTTTAATATAATTTTGGATCTCTTGTTTATAAGAATTATGTATTTTTATATGTATAAATGTGTACTCTCAGTTGGCCTATGGGTGTTTGTGTGCTACAAAGTTTCTGCAGTTTTAGACAAACGCCTTTCTCCTGAAAAATAAGCACAATAATCCTGCATTTAATGATCAGCGCTGTGTTTCTGTCTTGTGAGTGTGCATGATGACCTTCACTGAATATACACTGATGTAAAGTCTGCATTTCAGACACACCCTGATTGTAAACACTCCTGTGCAGTGTGTGTGTGTGTGTGTGTGTGTGTGTGTGTGTGTGTGTGTGTGTGTGTGTGTGTGTGTGTGTGTGTGTGTGTGTGTGTGTGTGCCGCTGCTGCTCTCTGCAGGCCGTCTCCTGCATCACACCTCATGTGGTCAGTACACATCTCTGCTAAACATCTGAGATGGACTGGTGTTTGTGTTGAGGATCAAGTCCTGCCATCGCTTTCTGTTCGTGCATACACATCAAACAGACTTCACAACTGACCTGAGACCTGAGCCACAGATGTGTTTATCAGTCATATGGAAGTGTTCTTTGCAGGCTTGTGTATGTGTGTGTGTGTTTACTTTAGAAGCAGTTGTTGACGAATTGTTGTCGAGCAGTTCAAATTGGCCATTTATGCGAGTATACTGAGAGTTGGACATGCCTCTATATTCAACTTTATATAAAAAGCTGTGCAATAATAAAAAAACTATCAGTTGAGATTGTTTATGGTGTATATTGCTTCAAGTGAGTGTATTGCAAGTAATAGTAATAGTATGTGGATAAAGTTGAATCTAATATATACTCAACTTTAATTAGTTATGCAATGATAATATAACTTTTATATAACAAGATTAAATGTTTATGTAAAATAGTGTTTTTTTTCTTTTATATAAATAAAAAATGAGCAGTGAGCTTTCATAGTATGATTACCGTTGCACGTAAAATGGTGGTAAATTTTTAAATACGGTAGTCCTATTTATTAATATTGTGTAGTGATCTACTATTTGATTTAACTTAAATTGTTTCTTAAATAAATTTAATAAAAATCTGGTAGTTGAGATTTGTGATTATATAAACTATAATAACATACCGGTCAAAAGTTTGGAAACATTATTTTAGTGTTTTTGAAAGAAGAAGTCTCTTCTCATCATCAAGGCTGCATTTATTTGATTAAAAATACAGTAATATTGTGAAATATTTAAAATAAGTGTTTTCTGTGAATATAGTAAAATGTAATTTATTCCTGTGATCAAAGCTGAATTTTCAGCATCACATGATCCTTCAGAAATCACTCTAATATGATCTGATGCTCAATTTTTTGTGCTATTATTAGTTATTTTCACGTATAAAAAAAGAACAGCAAAATGTGAGATTAGTAATTTCTTTTTTTAAACATTTAAACGCGTAAACATTTCTATTTTAAATAAATGCTGGGTTTTTTAACTTTACACATCAATGAATCCTGAAAAAACTACAGTTTACACAAAAATATGAAGCAGCACAACTGTTTAACAAGTTTTAATCATCAGATCCTCATATTTGAGTGATTTGTGATCATGTGACACTGAAGACTAGAGTAATGATGATCAGAGGAATAAATTACACTTTACTAAGATATGAAGAGTTCAGATGCAAAAGCCTCTAAATGCCATTTGAAATTTTCTTCTAAAATGACCATTTTTATCAAGCTTGTATATTTAAGTTCAGTAATTTCACTTAAATGGCAATGAAGATTACCTATTAATTGTCATTTAAGTGAAATTACTGAACTTAAATATACAAGCTTGATAAAAATGATCATTTTAGAAGAAAATTTCAAATGGCATTTAGAGGCTTTTGCATCTGAACTCTTCATATATTCACATAGAAAACAGTTATTTTAAATTGTAGTAATAATTCACAATATTACTATTTTTGTGTTTTTGTCAAATAAATGCAGCCTTGCAATAATGCTTTTTTTAAAAGCATTCAAAATAGTTTCCAAACTTTTGACCAGTCCTGTTTGTACCCTCTATATTATCGTCCAGCTCTAATCTGCTAAATGCACATTTCTGACTCGTTTTCGAATAAGATTTGCACCGATTTAATTATTTCCGACTCCATTTATACGTGTAAAACACCTGTAGACTGAATATTGTTAATCTGGTTTTTTTTTTTTTTTTTTCATATTGATCTATTTTGGTCTCCCAGATTTTCAGACACACAGTATCTTCCAGCTGTAATCTGCTAATCAATGTTTCTGACTCGCTCCGCATGATTTGAGTGACGTGTAAAACCGCTGTAGACCGAATCGGATTGATCTGGTGTTCACATGGATCTCCTCTTTGGTCTCCCCAGGTCATTATCGAGGTTACTGAGATGCTGCACAACGCGAGTCTGCTGATCGACGACATCGAGGACAGCTCGAAGCTGCGGCGCGGTTCTGCGGTGGCCCACAGCATCTACGGCATCCCGTCGGTCATCAACTCCGCCAACTACGTCTACTTCCTGGGCCTGGAGAAGGTGCTGATGCTGGAGCACCCCGAGGCGGTGCGCGTCTTCACCCGTCAGCTTCTGGAGCTGCACCGCGGACAGGGCCTGGACATCCACTGGCGGGACACCTACACCTGTCCCAGCGAGAGCGAGTACCGGGCCATGGTGCTCCAGAAGACCGGCGGGCTCTTCGGCCTCGCCGTGGGCCTCATGCAGCTCTTCTCCGACTGGAAACGGGATCTGAAGCCGCTTTTAGACGCTTTAGGCCTTTACTT
The DNA here is from genome assembly GCA_030378365.1 of Hybognathus amarus. Classification (NCBI taxonomy): domain Eukaryota; kingdom Metazoa; phylum Chordata; class Actinopteri; order Cypriniformes; family Leuciscidae; genus Hybognathus; species Hybognathus amarus. The sequence goes on from JAQIUQ010006170.1 coordinate 129,687, forward strand.
TCAGATACGGGACGACTACGCCAACCTGAATTCGCGAGAGTACACCGCCAACAAGAGCTTCTGTGAAGACCTGACGGAGGGAAAGTTCTCCTTCCCCACCATCCACGCCATCTGGTCCCGTCCCGAGAGCACGCAGGTGCAGAACATCCTGCGGCAGCGCACCGAGAACCTGGACATTAAACGCTACTGCGTCGACTACCTGGAGAAGGTGGGGTCGTTCGCGGTACACGCGCCACACGCTGAGGGATCTGGAGGTGGAGGCGTATCGGCTCATCAAGGAGCTCGGGGGGAATCCAGAACTGGAGGCCTTGATGGAGCATCTGAGTCGCATGTATAAAGAGCCTGAGGGCGGGGCTTCTGCTGGCCAATCAGAAGAGCCTGAGGGTGGGGCTTCTGCTGGACAATAGAGCCTGAGGGTGGAGCTTCTGCTGGTCAATCAAAAACATGGGTGGAGCTTCTGGCCAATCAAACGAACATGGGGCGGAGCTTCTGTTGACCAATCAATAGAGTCTGGGGGCGGGGCTGCAGCCAGCCAAGCAAAAACGTGATTAGCGTTGAGCGCGTCTGAACACTGAACTGACTTATCAAACTTTTTCTTTTTTTTTTCTCCACAGCAAATTGCCTTCAGTCCAAAGTCTCTCATTCGCTCTCGTTTTTCATGTTGTAACTGGAGTATGAAGTGTAAAAGACCTCTGAGGCTTTACTGGAGGAGACGCTGCTCGTTTCAGTATGACTGACAATCGTTACAAACTGTCAGACGAAACGCATTTAACGCTTAAACAGTCACTCGTTTCACCTCAAAATCAAGCAAACTAAATCTAGCCAAGTTTAGATAGATCTTTACCATTTAATTTAACATTATTACTATTAGTATATTTAAACATATGAAGAGTTCAGATGCAAAAGCCTCTAAACGCCATTTGAAATTTTCTTCTAAAATGACCATTTTTATCAAGCTTGTACATTTAAGTTCAGTAATTTCACTTAAATGACAATTAATAGGTAATCTTCATTGCCATTTAAGTGAAATTACTGAACTTAAATATACAAGCTTGATAAAAATGATCATTTTAGAAGAAAATTTTCAAGTGGCATTTAGAGGCTTTTGCATCTGAACTCTTCATATTTAAACCTCTGTTACACTGTCTCTAATAGAATTTGTTTAAATCAGTAAATAATATTTAATTGTAATGGAGTAAAAATTTGAGAATAATTGGAACGTCCAGCCACACAATAATGTGAAATTATTTGATATACACTGTGTCCATCTATCTATATATCTAAATATAAATAAATTGTATTATTATTTTTGCTTTATGATTTTGGGGTGAAATGTGACCTGGGCAATTTTTGTGAATTTTATTTACCATTACAATATTATTAAATAAGAGCCGATTGCCTTTCCCGAGTGAACAGTAAGACTCGTGTTGTTCCTGTAGTTTTGCTGATGTTGAAACTCGGCCTTGCGTTCAGCTTTAACACTCCTGGAATGAAGTTTGTGTCTTTCTACACTTTAGCAGCTTTTGGTTTTTGACTGATGTTGATGATGGTACTAAATATCTCTGAAATGTTGAACTGGGATGAGATCTCAGTGTTTGATGTATGAAAGGTCACTGGTTTTTACTTTTAAACAAATGTGCACATTTCATCTTGTATAAGCGGAGGTCAATGTTTTCAGGGAACACTTCTGTGAATAAACACTTTCATACACTTCAGTCTTCCTCAAGTGTGTATTGAGCTGCTGTTTTTCTCAGGAAACTAATGTACATTGCATGCATGAATAGATATACTACTGTTGAAGTTGAAGAATAATTGTCATGTTACTAGACAGATATTTATTTTATACAATGCTAATTTTGCCAGTCAGTTGCATTAATGTCATTGATCATTTCTTTCCTCTTATGAATAACAGAATCTCAACACCTGGTGGCGCAATAGACACATCTAGAATTACAGTAGAATAGAGCAGGGCAGAGAGTAGTGATTTCTTAAAAGAAAATGACTAAATCTATGCAATAAACTTCACATTTTATTAACCTCATTATGTTTATTATGCCATTTTTAATTTGGTGGTCCAACTTTGCTGTGCCATTTCAGCAGGTTTCAAACGTTTGTGCAATTACATAAAAACCCGAGCGAAACTGTAATGAAAACTATAACTTCAAATGGGAATGTGCTGAAAAATAATTAATGGTGTATTTGGTGTTAGAGGTTTGTTCAAGTGCTGAGCAGAATTAAAGTGTGTGTGTGTGAGTGTCGTCCTGCAGCATTTGTGCTCCATACTTGGTTTCTACTTGAAACCAGAATTGATCATAAAAATAAACATCTAAGTGATTTTTTCCCCATTAAGGTGTGATATTTGCCCCCTAGTATTTACACAAATACAGCAGACAAAATCCTAAGAGATTAATTGTGTAAGTCTTAATGAGTAAGTTGAGTATTTCATTAGACGATTCGTCAAACAAGTGGATTCATTTAATAACAAAACACTGCTGTTTCTCATTGAGGCGCATCAAAGTTGGGCATTCGTGGACACGCGAATGTGTTTTAAATGAGTAAAATAGTAACAATTTTAAAATCAGGTTCAAGTAAATAATTCCAAGTAAATACGTCAAGTAAAAAATTCCAGGGAATCATACAAGTTTGAAGTTTGGAGAAGTCAATAGTTGCATCATGTAGCCTACATTACAGATTTGCACAAAACTTTTGCGATATTTTCTAAATGTTGATAAAAACTATTGCGAAATTCATGACAGCATTTCCATTGCAGGTTTGCAAAATATTCCTTTTCGAATTGCCTGAAAAACCTCATGCGAGCGTAAAAACTTTTTTGCGATAAACTGGAGTTTTGCAAAATTGACGTGTTTCCATTGAGCGTATTTGCATTTCGCAATTTCAATTTGCGCAATTTGAAGGGTAATGGAAACACCTAGTGACAAACCAGAATACATATTTGGGGTTTCTGGCATGAAAACGAGGCTATTCAACGTTGAAAATATCTCTCTCATCAATAAAATAAAAATTGACCTATTTAATGGAATGCCTACTCCCTCACAGGATTTTTTTTTCTTTCATTAAATATGCTATGCCGTTTGACTTTTTTTGTTGTAGAGCTGTCAAAAGTGCCAAATTTAAAATTGATTATGATCTTTATGAATAAATTAATGGTGTATTTTAGATCGTCCACTTATACTATGAAAGATAGCCTCCTACATGTGTTCTCACGGTGTTGCTGCCTTTCATACATGCTTTCAGAACATAGTAAATGTGTAAAGAGTGACCGGTTTGGGTTTCTGCCACAGCTTCATGTGTTTATAATTAGAGGGCGGAGCTTCAGATTATAGAGAGCATTTGATTGGCGGAAGTGAGAGACTGCAAGTTTTGAATGCTAATCTTCTGAATGTGAATTTTGTCATTGTTTTGGAGCACACTAACTTAAAGATGATAGTAGGACTAACATATTCATACTTCAAGCCAAAAAATAAAATCTGTTTTGATTTCATGTGGACTTTAAACATGGCGGAGGGGAGAACGATTGCTGCTGCTCTGATTATTAACGTTACACTATATTAGTTTTTTTCTACAACAGCTACATCGCCTTCTTGTTAACGTATTTCATATTTTCAGTTATTATGAATAATCATACGAAGCGTTTTGTATGTTTTTACACAAAGAAAATGGTCTATATTAGACCTAAAATTGAGAATCGTAATCAATATGACTAAGTTAGATCGCGTGGTGAATGTTTATGGTTGTCAGTGAACGGGACGCTAAGGTTTAAGATTGTAAATTTTCCTAATAACCGAGAATAAACCTGGTGTCCTCCATGATGCCTGTTCCGAGCGATAACAAAGTAAGCTAAGTTAAGTTATTTAAATGCAAGCGTCGAGCTCGTACTCGCGACTCCAGAAGTGAGAATTAGGGAATAATTACTTACTTTGGAAGCGTTGATGATTCGCGTTTAAAACAATGTTGAAAGTTAAACTCACCTGAAAAACTGTCCACAGCTTCAGCAAATCTGCACGAGTTCAGCCTGTCCTCGTCTCCAACACACTCGTTATGGATAAAAACGACACAATAGAGTGAAAAACTAAACATTTCTCATGAAAAGCCCAGTGTTGGACGGGTATGGTACTGTTGTGGTGTTTGACAGGATCTAGACTCGCTGCAGCTGTTCGGCTTGATGAGGTGATGATGATGATGAGGAGAAGGTCAAGTAAAAACCAAGATTCATTTGCTCAAATACTGTCCCAACTAATACAGACCTTATGACCACCACTATATACACTACCGGTCAAAAGTTTAAGATCGGTAAGATTTTTTATGTTTTTAAAAAAGAAGTCTCTCTGCTCACCAAGGCTGCAATTTAAAAAAAAAAAAAAATAATAATAATAATATTGTGAAATATTCTGACAATTTAAAATGACTTTTTTATGTTAATATATATATTAAAATGTAATTTATTCCTCTGAAAAATAAGCTGAATTTTCATCACCATTACTCCAGTCTTCAGTGTCACATGATCCTTCACAAATCACTCTAATATGATGATTTTATGCTCCAAAAACATGTATGATTATTATCCATGTTGAAAATATTTCAGGATTCTTTGATGAATAGAAAGTTCAAAGAACAGCATTTATTTAATTAGAATCTTTTCTAACATTATAAATGTCTTTACTGTAACTTTTGATCAATGTAACTCATCCTTGATGAATAGAAGTATTGATTTCTTATTTATTTCCCCCAAAAATAAAATACAAATTCTTACTGACCCCAAACTTTTTAAAGGGTAGTGTTTAATGTAACAAAAGCTTTCCATTTCAGATAAAAGCTGTTCTTTTGAACTTTCTATTCATCAAAGAATCCTGAAATAAAAATGTAAAAAACTGTTTTCAACATGGATAATAATCATACATGTTTTTGGAGCATAAAATCATCATATTAGAGTGATTTGTGAAGCTGAAAATTCAGCTTTTTTTCAGAGGAATAAATTACATTTTAATATATATTAACATAAAGTCATTTTAAATTGTCATAATATTTCACAATATTACTGTGTTTTTTGTGTATTTTTTATCAAAAAATTGCAGCCTTGGTGAGCAGAAGAGACTTCTTTTAAAAACATAAAAAATCTTACCGACCCTAAACTTTTGACCGGTAGTGTATATATAAAAATCATAATTATTGTGTTCAATTTTAATGTTATCCTTAAAAATACATATAGCAAAAGCAAACACTATACCTGCCTAGCAATCCAGCAAATAAATCGCTTATGGAAACAAGACAATGGTTTCCAGTATTTCTAAAACGTTAAAATGTCAGTTATTTAAGGTTATGTTGTTAGTGCAACTTCTAACCTCATTTTTACACACATTATAGCATTCTTTAAATATGTATTTGTATTCCATTAAAATTATAACAAAGCTTGAAATATCTCACTTTGCATGCAAAGACTCTATATTATAAATTAGTTTCACCTTTTAAGTTGAATTACTGAAATAAATGAACTTTTGCACGATATTCTATTTTTTATTTATTTTTTCGCCTGTTAAGTGGCAGAATAAACAGAATGACATCGCTAATAAAGTTATCTTTATAGTTCTTGCTGTGAACTTCTTTGCATGCACACTTGCTGTATGCTGTATACGTCAGAGGTGGAATAAATGCATTTACACAATTACAACTGTGTGATTTGATAGGGGCTGAGCAGGCATAACTAATCTGGCTTTAGTCATCTTTACACAGCAAATGCAGCACAGAAACCACATCTGAAGCGGCATAAAATCAGAAAAATGCGTATTTACAGACTGTTTAATGCTGTTCTGAGGCTGCAGAAATGCATTTACACAGGATTTAAAAAACGAATGATAAAAAAATAAATAATATAAACATTATATAACGCATTGCATATTTACACTGAATTTTAAGCTGGCACAGAGGCACTAAACTTGGCTGTATAAAGATGCAGTAAAGGCTGATCTGTGCCTGCTCAAAATTCAGTGTAAAGATGCAAAAATACCAAATTATGCCTCCTCAGACCCACCCCAGTCCCTATTATCAAATTATACAGCTGAAATTACTGTGTGAATGCATTTATGCCAGCTCTGAGCAGCTTTCAAGAGTCTGTGTAAAGACCTAAATGCCAGCTCAAAAGCGTTTCTGTGCCACATTTGCAGTGTAAATTTGCCACAAGTTAAGGCGTCTCTCTGTGCCTGCTCAAAATTCAATGTAGAGATACAATGCTTTTCTTACTTAAACTTTACTGAAGTAGTAAAATGACATAAGATTTTGTGTCTTGTTTTCTGGGAATAAAAATCAAAATAAGAGATTTGTTGCTTTAAAAAGCAAATTATCTGCCAATGTGGTAAGAAAAATAATCTTGTTTCTGTTTAAGATTATTTTTCTCATCCCATTTGCAGATAATTTTGCTTTTTTAAAGCAACAAATCTCTTATTTTTGATTTAAAATACTTTCGAGGCATTTTTACATGTTAAAATTTTAAAACATGCCAGGATTGGTTTGAATATGGGCTTATATAATTTCATCTCCAGATGGTGGCATTAAACTGAAATGATCCAGCTCAGAATAGTTTCTGCTCTTCGTTCTCATCTCTCTGTTCGTTCACTAAAAGCACTCAGAAGATCATGCGGAAACAGAAGACTGATTTACTCGTGTATTTTGAGGCGATGCACTTGGGAACACCTTAAAAGGGCCTTCACTGGGGAAAGGAGATATAAAAAAACAATCAGCCATTTCTCATTTCAGTTATGAATCATTTTTAACGCCATGTGGAGAAACGATGAGCAAGTTTGGCATCAAGAGAAAATACCAGCATGAACTCTGAGTCACTGCTGATGTTTCTGTGTTTGAGGTCAATCTGGACGCAGTGACGCATTTGATGTGACCTCTGTAACCTCAGATTACCTCCTGCTAACAGGGATTTCTAAAAGCTTGTTCTAAAACATGTTCACCAGTGAATTTTTCATGTCTAAGAATCTTCCTGAAAAAGCTAGCCAAGGTTAGACAAACAACATTTTGAACAATATGTTGATGGGCACCACTGACTTCAATGGTGTGGGGAAAAACACAATGGAAGTCAATGGGGTCCAACTGTGTGGTTACTGACATTCTTCAAAATATTATCTATTGTGTTCAGCAGAGGAAAGAAACTCTTTCTTGAGGATGAGAAAATGATGACAGACTTGTTATTTTTGTGTGAACTATCCCTTTAAGCAAGACACTACAGGCAAATACATCGTTTGTAGAGTTTTGTGTGTGTGCGATTGTTAATTTTGGGCTATTTTATTATTGGATTTTATATATTTGCAAGGTTTTAAATTTAATCCATATATTTTAAAGGCTGTGAGTTTGAAATCTACAGAAGTGTATTGCATTCACTTGTTTTTCTGAATTAACGAGTTAATTATCTCAGAATTACGAGATTATTTTTCATGAAAAAAAAATGTTTTTGCCCTGTTTTTCTGAATTAATGACTTAATTATCTCAAAATGAGTAACTCATTAAATTCATAAAAACAGTGAAAAAACATTTTTTCCAGAGAAAAATGTATCTCATAATTCTGAGATCATTAACTTGGTAATTCAGAAAAGTCAGTTTTTTTCCTGAAGTGAATGCAATACGCTTCTGTAGAAATCTCCACTTCACACACACCAAATTACAATTTTCACATTCATATTCTGAAGGTTTGTTCATAAATCATTCTCCGGATTCATAGAACATTTTATTCCTAAAACATGGTGAAAATATGACTTTTTTTCCTGGCTGACAGCATGTTCTGATTTATGGAATGATTAATAGAGAAATCCAAAATCCCCTCTGTGAAAACCTTTAATAAAATCACAGAAGTTTGAAGAATTGTAAAGCTGGCTTTATCCAGTGTTCAGATTTCTGGAAATGGTTTATTACATAATGCATCATTTACATATTTAACATAACATTTCAGAAAACGAGTAATTTGCTATTCTTAATGCAAGTGTGGAGATATCCATTTGTTCATTTCTACCCACTTCTGTTTCTCTGTGCATTCACTAACTACTGCATTTTATTTTTAATTCTAAACTGAACTTTTAATTATTCTTATTTCTTTTGATTATTTTAATTTCTTCTATATAAAGCACTTTGAATTACGATTGTGTATGACGTGCTATATGAATAAACTTGTCTTGCCTGATCACCTGTAATGTCTTGTCTTGCTCTACGCTGATTCATCATCACACAAACACATTTAAAACCTGTTGCAATGTTTTTATTGTTCATAAATGAACATTTTAATGTAACAATTTTGGCGTCCAGCTCAGCTAAAAGCAGTGAAAAGGGTTTGTGTGTTTGGGGACTCGCAGCAATAAAGGCAGAAAGACACGTGACGAGATAAAGGACAGGAAAGATGCCCTGATGATTCACAAACCCTGTGTATACGTCACGTCTTCTGGTGGATCCTCAAAGCCAGCCGGTGACCAACAACAGAAAAGGACAGGTGAACAGTATTAAGAGAAGAGTGTGTTCAGGCACATCCGCAGGGATCGCCACACTTCCTCTTCCGTTCCCAAAGAGAGCGCAGCTCCTGAGCCGAATGCTGCGGGGATGACAACATGTCCACGAAACACTCCTTCTCACACAGCCAGCCTGAATCCTGAACACACACACACACACACACGACACAGAACAACACACATTAGAACACTCTAAGACACAGTAACATCAGTGCCATGAAACCATGGTTTGATTCCCATGTAAAAAGTGATGAATAAGTGGATGTATTGCTAAATGTATTACTAAAGCATTGCATTAAAGGTCTATATTTGATCAGTTCACTGTAAAAAGTGTCTGGTTCACTTACTTAAACAATTGTTAAACCATTGCCTAAAAAACACAACACTTAATTGAAAATATAAAGTTACATGAGCTTGACAATTCCACATTACTTCATTTTTACAATTAAGCATGAAGTTTATTAACTTAATAATTTTAAGGCAACAGGTTTCCTAATATTTAAATTAAGTCAATTAAATCAATTAACACTGACTTAACTTAAAAAATAAATAAAAGTTACTAAAAAATGTGAGGAAACCCGTTGCCTTAAACTTCACATCAACAAGAGCTGTGTGTTCAGGCACAAACACAGAATTGAGTCACATATGGTACTTTTTATATATTTTATTTTAATTTCAGTTTTAGTAAATCATTTTCAATTTTCAATGTGGGTGTTCATATGCTGTAAGCCATAATCATCAAAATTATAACAAATAAAGGCTTGAAATATCTCACTTTGCATGTAATGAGTCTATATATTATTGTACTGAAATAAATGAACTTTTGCACCAATATTATAATTTTTCAAGCTTCACCTGTATTAATATAATTTATTACATATAAAATCAAGGCAATAGTTGGTTTTTGAAATAATAATATATCTATATATTGTATACTCTCTCATTTTATACATATTTAAACGTTTATTTTGAGATCATATGTATAATATCATATATATCATATATATATACACATATATAGGCAGTAGTATGTATATATATATATAGGTGCGCACGCATGAAAGGCAGTAGTTGGTTTGAAGGTGCAGCTTAAAAAATAATTAAATATATATTTATATATATATATATATATATATATATATACACACACACACACAATCTAATAATATTTATATATCTAATAGTCTATTAACATTAATTTTAGAACACATATAGATTATTATATATATGTATATGAAGAGTTCAGATGCAAAAGATTTATCTAAACAACATTTAGAAAAACTATAAATCTTATATGTTCAGATTTATCAAGCTTGTATATTTAAGTTCAGTAATTTCACTTAAATGGCAATGAAGATTACCTATTAATTGTCATTTAAGTGAAATTACTGAACTTAAATATACAAGCTTGATAAAAATGGTCATTTTAGAAGAAAATTTCAAATGGCATTTAGAGGCTTTTGCATCTGAACTCTTCATATATATACATATTTTTATATATATATAGTATCTATATTATTGATATATTAAAGCAGTAGTTGTTTTGTGTCGTTTTCACCTGATATTTGCGAGGTCCCACCGCAGCCATCCAGATGCCCATGCTCACATCTTCTCCCTGTGAAATCATGCATTTATGCAGAAAACACTGTTAATATCTACTGTATACATCATCTAAATGAATTTGGCAGAAATGCCCTTTTAGCATCATTCCTCTTGGTTCAGTGGCTCTGTAACAGTGAGAACCGATTAGAGACTCGACGTCCAGAACAAATGTGTGATATTAGAGCGAATGAAATCAGTACAGACACATCTGATCCTGCTAGCATTGATTTTGAGAGAGCTGTGCTTATGAACAGAGGCTGCTAATGATGTCACGCATGTCTTTCTCATCATGGATTTCTGCTTATCATGATTTAGTTGCATGCTGGGTAATTCTAAAAAGCAATCCCTTTGTATTGTGAAGAAGGTCATGAACACACATCATCATCTAGTATGAGACGGCACCTGGTACGCTTTCAGATGCTGTGCGTTGCTGGCCAGCCACTCCACCAGATCCCGGGACGCCACATATCCCGATCCGCAGGCGAAGGCCGGATGCGCAGGACTCGCATACTCCAGTTCCTGCCACTTCCCCACGCGATCCACAGCCCAGTTCTGCCGGAAACTGAACAACACAACTCAGAAATATACTCTCACACACAACTTGGTAATATCTCTCTCAGACACACATAGTAATATCTCACACACACACACAACAGATCTTCTGTAACATTATAAATGTGTTTACTGTCACTTTTAATGCATCCCTGCTGAATAAAAGTATTAATTAGTGATGTAATTAAAAAATATACACAGCTCACTCACTTGCCCCACCACAGGCTGGTGTGTGTGATGGTGTGTGTGCAGGCGCTCCGTCTTCAGCAGGACGGCGTCCACGTCGATATAACAATCATCATCCGTCTTGAGAAGCAGCTTGAAGTCAGCGTTTCCCACAGACCTGTGCGAGCGGGATACACACACACTTCATCACCCCTGACCTCTGCACATCTGCTTTACTGAAGCCGATTCACAACACAAGACAACGACAACCGACGTATACTGACTGATAAACACAAGGAAAATACAGCGTTTAATGTTGTTTATGTGTGTATGTGGCGTTTGCTTAATCACGACTTAAACCATGTGTGAGTTCATAAGTCGGACAGCATTGCTGAGTATTTCCTCCTTAAAACTGCAGTGAACCAAAGACAGTCTCAAACACACACTTTGAAATCACTGGTGTTTCTGACGTCACAAACCACCTTGTAACCAATCTAGATCAAACGTGTGATCGTCAACCAGTGAGTGAGTGGAGGCGGGGCTCATTTGCATATTCATAGAACCAAACAAACTAAATGAGAGTGTCGAGTTACATTCAAGATATTTTAAGGCATGAAGACATTTAATTATGGAGGAATAAACGCTTATATGTCATTCTGGTGATCAGGGAGGTTGTGTACTTTACATAATATATTTATATATAGTTTACATATAATAATTGTGTTTTTTGACTTTACATGTTTTTTTCTATTAAGGTCTATGTAATTGTGTCTCAACTTGACAGTAAAAAATCCTAATGTGTTGTCTAAACACAAACCACTCTGATGGTCTTCAAAAAAAGTAACAATTCTGGTCTTCGGGGTCAACTGGACCCCAGACAATAACATTTAATTTTGTAACAGAATAGTATAATTTTTTTTTAACAAATATAATTTTACTCTGTTTATTAATGTTTTTACTCAACATTTGTGTAGTTTTTGGAGGATTTTAGATTTTTTATTTATTTCTATAAATAAACAAATAAATATTTATTTAAAGAGGAAATTAACAAAAAAACAGCATTTTATGTTAAACAAACTTTATAAAAGACCCAGATTTCTAACTTTCATTCCTGGGGATACCATGGATAATTTTACAAGGTTGAATGTAAGATTTTTGCCTAATTTTTGGAAAATACAGGTTAAAATTTGTAATAAGTCAATTTATCTAGACAGTGTTGAGAGCCGTAGGAAGTTTCATACCATTTGGAAAAAGAGAAAAAATTTTAATTCAAGCAAAAGTCATTTGGGGTCCAGCAGACCCAGAAGACAAAAGTGTACATCCAGAGGGGGGCAGTATAGAGCGAGCCGACTGCCATTTTGCCCGAACTTAATTTTATTGTGTTCAATCTGCTTAAATCTACGAACAATCCGTTTACTTATTCCGTTTGTGTTGGATTACATGATTGATTTGTGTTGCCTTAACTGAAACTGGGCAGTGCTATTAGTTCCCAGCATGCTTTGCATATGGTTGAATTAAGAGAGAATAAATGTTAAAATTAAGTGTTATTTTATGTTTTTTTTAGAAATTTAGAAAAGGGAAGACTTGATAGTGTGTAATAGTGTTTAATATTAAATTATATTGGAATTATTAAACCATTTAAATTACAGTGGGTTACCATTGTGGAGAAGAGTGGAGCATTTTGTTGGGCTGTCGACTGATCTCATTATTTTCAATTGCTTTGAATGAATGAGCATGTAATATCTTAGCATTCAAGATGCTAATATGTGCTTCTGCTAGCAAATAGCTAGCTAAAGTCTATCAATTTAATTAAATGTCACTGAATCAAAGGAAATATAAATGGATAAATGAATATAATAAAATGCCTTTGAATCATGTCTGGAAGCCTTTAAAAATTCACATTGAGAACTACTTAAATTGGGTAATTTAAAATGACATAATTCTATTATGTTGAAGTTACATGAACAAATTACGTTTGTTTACAATCTGGAACCTGTTGACAAATTAAAATTAATTAAAGCCAACATATAATTTTTTTGAGTGAAGATGAGTTTTAACGGATAAAATGATTGACTACAGGTGGACTTTAAATAACTAGTAAGTTGTACTATAATTTCTGTCAAATATTCAGATCTATACCTGGAGAGCGAGGTCTGAGAGGTGATTGGGTAATGCACTAACCACTTATAAAACTGCAGCAGTTTTAAAGGCACATTCCTGTAGGTGTCCACCACGTCCACGAACACCATGTCTGCGTGTCTGAGGCTCTCGTCCCGCAGCGCTTCGTCCTCCAGCTTCAGCTCATCCGCTCGACTCCGCTGCCGCCCAGCTCGCCCGCGCAACAGCTCAGACAACATCTCCACATCTGGGAAAATTTATTATCCACATAAATATGGAGCAGCACAACAGTTTTCAACATTGATTATAATCAGAAATGTTTCTTGAGCAACATTTCATCATATTAGAGTGATTTGTGAAGGATCATGTGACAATGAAGACTGGAGTAATGATGATAAATTCAGCTATGATCACAGGAATAAATTACACTTTACTATATATTCACATAGAAAACAGTTATTTTAAATTGTAAAAATATTTCACATTTTTACTGTAATTTTTGATCAAATAAATGCAAAATTGATGAGACTTGTTTCAATAATCTGCAGCTAAAGTTCTCCTTCATCCCAATCCATTCAGTTATTGATCATAAAAAAAACCAGGGACGGACTAGGACTAAAAAAACGGCCCTGGACTTTGACTAGGCACGGCCTAAAGCAATCGACACGCGGAAACTCGACGACAACAACAACGCCTGCCGCCTAGCATGAGTGTCACGGAGACTTTAATTGTGCCTCATGATACTATACCATCCAAATAACAGCATATTATACAATCTATTCCATGCTGTCTTAAAATGAATTTATTACTTAATAATCTTAATTAGTTTAGGCAGCAATTAATCTTAGCTACTGCACAAATATTAATACCGCATCTAAATGAAAATAGACTACAGCATTACAAATGTAAGTTCTGTATTCAAAATAGCAAAAAGCATTAAAGAAGTAGTTCACTTTTAAAAAAAAAACTTTTGCTGATAATTGACTCACCCCCATGTCATCCAAGATGTCCATGTCTTTCTTTCTTCAGTCGAAAAGAAATGAAGGTTTTTGATGAAAACATTCCAGGATTTTCTCCATATAATGGACTTCAATGGGGTCCAAACGGTCCAAATGAGAGTTTTAGTGCAGCTTCAAAGGGCTTTAAACGACACCAGACGATGAATAAGGGTCTTATCAAGCGAAACCATCATTCATACAAATAAAAAATAAAAAAAAGTTTTATAAGCTCAAATGCTCGCCTTGCTCTGTTCTGTGATGAATGTTCGTGACTCTCCTGTTCAAACTCGTTCATCACAATGAACAAATCTTTTTCGTGTCATGACTCGAAGGGTCCTTGATAAGACCCTTATTCATCATCTGGTGTCATTTAAAGCCCTTTGAAGCTGCACTGAAACTCTCATTTGGACCTTGAACCATTTGGACCCCATTGAAGTCCATTATATGGAGAAAATCCTGGAATGTTTTTATCAAAAACCTTAATTTCTTTTCGACTGAAGAAAGAAAGACATGGACATCTTGGATGACATGTGGGTGAGTAAATTATACGCAAAGGTTTTTTTAAAAAGTGAACTACTCCTTAAAACTGTAACGTTACCAACATTTTTTAAATATATTACTTAATATCAGCGACTGCATGTGGCATTTTACTGCTAAAATGTTCAAGTTTAGCTGTTTTAACTACTGTTTTAAAAGCCCGCACTGAATGACACCGAACACAAACACTTCATGATTCTCCTCATCGTACCGTACACTGAAAACATGAATCCTCCAGCCAGACCCGGGAAGCCCAGAGCGCTCCTGTGAGGCAACGTGCCATCTTCAACCTGACGAAACACAACATAACCTCATCCTGATGCCAAGAAAACATCGAAAGATGGGACTTGTGTCACATCTACAAAACCTTCCTGATCTGAGCCAGTAAAAACCTCCAGAACCACTTTTTGGATTACAAAAAATGCTTTTCTTACTTAGTATTTTTGTCTTGTTCCCAGTTCCAAATATCTCAAATTCTTAAATTAACATGCATTTACTAAATGAGTAAAATGCCATAAGATAACATGTCTTATTTTCTGGGGAAATAAATAAAAACTAGGTGAGTTTTTGCTTAAAACAAGCAAAATAATCAGCCAAGGGGGTAAGATAATTATTTTTCTAACCCCCTTGGCTGATAATTTTGCTTGTTTTAAGCAACAACTCACTTAATTTGGATTAAAAAAACAAGACATAATATCTTATGGCATTTTACTCATCTAGTAAATGCATCTTAACTAAAGAATTTGAGATATTTGGACTGGAAACAAGACAAAAATACAAAGTAAGAAAAGCATTTTTGCAGTGCACTTAATACAATAATGTATTGAAATGAAAGAAGTTGTTGCTCTCACAGATCCAGAACTTGAGAACGCCTCCGCCGTTACTCAGACGCACCGCTGAAGTGTTGACCGACATCAGACCGGATGAATCCTGAGCTTCCCACAGGAGCGTCCCCTCGAAGCCCTGCAGAAGAAGACCAGAACCACTGACCCCAGAACAGAGAAGTATATCTAAGTATTTAAAGTTATTTAATATCAAATATTTGTTTATTGGACTAAAATCAATGTTACATTTGCAATCGTGAGAATATTCAGCAAAAAAGCTCGTGTCTTGTATGTTACTTAACTATATCATATGTTATAAATAAAAATTAAGTGAGTTGCCATTGGAGAGTTTGAATTAAGATTTTTTTTTTCACCCCATTTGCAGATAATTTAGATAGTTTTAACCAACAACTCGCTTCATTTTGAGATATTCCCCTGGAAAACAAGACATAATATCCAATGTCATTTCACTCGTCTGGTAAATGCATCTTGATTTAAGAATCTTTAGATACTTGGACTGGAAACAAGACAAAAATACTAAGTAAGAAAAGCATTTTTGCAAAAGAAAGCAAATGTAAAGAGCCATTAACTGTCTGATGCTGCAGTGACGGGCGATTTCAGAAATGCTTGATTTTGATTGGTCAGTAACACTCTGAGGTCACAGAATCCCAAGTACAATGATGCTCATGAATGCATTTGAGACACTTTTTTAATGTAATCGCCGTGTATTGTATATCCGGTCCATGGATACAAGCTATTATTTTGATGGATGTACATTATATATATATATATATATATATATATGTGTGTGTGTGTGTATATATCGATTCACCTTGGGGAGAATGAACTGCTCCACGGGCTTGTAAAACATCCCACCCACACGTGATCCTGGACTCAGTGTGCTGAAGCGAGCGCTCACCACCGCCTCCTGCACACACACACACACACACACACACACAAAGAAAGAACATAGCATATTTGCACAGCTGAAAGGGCAACACACTCTGAATAAACTGACACACACGAGTCAATATGTGATTTCTGCTGCTCATCTCCACCGGTCTCCAGACGACGCGTCTCACAGCCTCTTCCTCTTCCTCTTCATCACACACTATGCATTCACTGTGAGTCCATGGCGGTCCTGACATTAAGATTATAATGGCAGGCTTTTTGTCTTAAGGCTATTTTATACATCATATATGCACATGTATATATCCACATATATATATATATATATATATATATATATATATATATATATATATATATATATATATATATATATATATATATTATTTATTTAAGATGATCATATTACATTTTTAAATATACTTTAATGATTTAAAATTATGCAGCAATAATAACATTTTAGGACTTAATTGTCTTATTAAGGCTATTTTATATATCCTTAAATGTATATATATATGTGTGCTGTGTATAATTATTTTGTAAATGTAAATACACACACATGCACGTATATATTTAAGAAAATGTGTTATTCATATATACAATATTTATATTTAATATAGATTATGTATGTATGTATGTATGTATATATATATATATATATTATATATATAACACACACATACATATACAGTATTTACGTGCAAATAATTAAATATATATGTGCATGTGTGTGTATTTACACTACCGGTCAAAAGTTTAGGGTCGGATAAGATTTTCTATGTTTTTAAAAGAAGTCTCTTACTCGCTGCTTTTTTTTTATAAAAAAAAAATACACAAAAAACACAGTAATATTGTGAAATATTATGACAATTTAAAATACACTTTTTTATGTTAATATATATTAAAATGCAATTTATTCCTCTGAAAAAAGCTGAATTTTCAGCATCATTACTCCAGTCTTCAGTGTCACATGATCCTTCACAAATCACTCTAATATGATGATTTTATGCTCCAAAAACATGTATGATTATTATCCATGTTGAAAACAGTTTTTTACAATTTTTATTTCAGGATTCTTTGATGAATAGAAAGTTCAAAAGAACAGCTTTTATTTGAAATGGAAAGCTTTTGTTACATTAAACACTACCCTTGAAAAAGTTTGGGCTCAGTAAGAATTTGTATTTTATTTTTGGGGGAAATAAATAAGAAATCAATACTTCTATTCATCAAGGATGAGTTACATTGATCAAAAGTTACAGTAAAGACATTTATAATGTTAGAAAAGATTCTAATTAAATAAATGCTGTTCTTTGAACTTTCTGTTCATCAAAGAATCCTGAAATAAAAATGTCAAAAACTGTTTCAACATGGATAATTATCATACATGTTTTTGGAGCATAAAATCATCATATTAGAGTGATTTGTGAAGGATCATGTGACACTGAAGACTGGAGTAATGATGCTGAAAATCTTACTGACCCTAAACTTTTGACCGGTAGTGTATATACAAAATAATTATACAAAGCACACACACATATATTATGTAAACAAAAACTTTTATTTTGGATGCAATTAATCGCAATTAATCTTTGCACAGCCCTAATTTATACACACACAGCGTGAAAATCTTGAAATGTTAGTCTCACTCTTTATTTTTAATAAGGATTGTGATTCTTTAAAATATAATAATATTTTCATGATAGGTTTTCATATTTTAAGAGTGAACATCTGGGTCTTGGATGAAAGTAAAAAAATAAAAAGCATTTTGCAAGCAGAAACTGCCTAAATGATAAAGGCATGAAATAAAAAACCTTTACAGTGATCTTCAAATAACAAAACAATTTAAAGATTGAAATCTATTAGTTTTATTGAAAATAAAAATGTTAATAGTTGAAAAACCAACAACTCAGTTTGAATTGAATTTCTCAGTACGCAAACTCAAACCATTATTTTATGACAGTATAATTCAGTATAATTATATCAAATATAACCGTCAATATTGAGGACTATACTCCATTAGTGCAGCCGCTGTATTAATGGTTTATTTAAGGTTTATTACTAATACCCCTGTAAGTTCCTGCCTGAGGTCAAGAACAAACCACTGACTTTAAAAGCCTGGAAATGTATGAATAATTCAAAACAACCTGTAATTATATTTAATGGGACCACATTACTGGACGCATTGGTAAAACACACTCCTAAAACGACTTGTTGAATCCTGTCCTGTCATTCGCCATCGGTTTCAGATCAGTGTTCTCACACCACATCAGTGTTCTCTCCTGTGTCAGTCTGTTGACTTCGACAAATGTATTAAATTGTGGAATTATTTCATCACACAGATCCGCCGACCTCTCGCTTCGCCCAACGCGAGATCAGAGAGACTTCACAATCAAAGCGTCAGACTCCAGTCCAGACTTTATTGAATTTGCTCTGCACACATTTATCTCTCCAGCTTGTCGGAATGAACGATATGTCTTTTGACTTCTGCTGCACGCTACATCTCTAGCACATTTATCAAATAAATGAGTAATGTCTAGCGGGGAATGATGAAAACTCACCTTAAGAAGCCAGCGGATATTTTAGGTTCCTCCAGTGGCAGGAACTAATTGAGTGACTTTACAAAGTGCAATCTGAGTTTCTAAAAGAGTTTAATGCTAGATGACTGTTCTATGCATATTTTACAGCAACCGGTGGATCGAGAACACAAAAATGGGTCACAGGGCTATTCTGATCTGAACAATGATATTGCTATGTCTACATTAATCCAGATACCTTTGAAAACGCTGTTTCGTTTAAAAACGCTGTCAGAATTCGAAGTCGAATTTACGAGGTGGGAAGTTGAGTTTACAAAGTGTCTTGGGAAGTTCTTGACTTCAAGGTGGGAAGTCGAGTTAAACCAGGTGGGAAGTCGAATTTCCGAGGTGGGAAGTCGAGTTTACGAGGTGGGAAGTCGAGTTTACGAGGTGGGAAGTCAAATTTACAAGGTGGGAAGTTGAGTTTACGAGGTGTCGTGGGAATGTTCTGATGACTATGAGATGGGAAGTCGAGTTTATGAGTTGGAAAGTCGCAGTTTACGAGTTGGTAAAGTCGAAGCCGAATTTACACGGTGGAAAGTCGAATTTACGAGGTGGGAAGTTGAGTTTACAAAGTGTCTTGGGAAGTCTTGACTACGAGGTGGGAAGTCAAGTTTAACGAGGTGGGAAGTCGAATTTACGAGGTGGGAAGTCGAATTTACGAGGTGGGAAGTCGAGTTTATCGAGGTGGGAAGTCTGATTACGAGGTGGGAAGTCGAAGTTTAACGAGGTGGGAAGTCGAATTTACGAGGTGGGAAGTCGAATTTACGAGGTGGGAAGTCGAGTTTACGAGGTGGGAAGTCGAGTTTGCGAGGTGGGAAGTCGAGTTTACGAGGTGGGAAGTTGAGATTTACGAGGTGGGAAGTCGAGCTGACTGTTCTAGATGACTGTTCATGCATATCTACAGCAAGTGGGATCAACACAAAAATGGTCACAGGGCTATTCTGAATTGTACAATGAGATTGCTACGTCTGACATTAGTCCAGATACCTTGAAAACGTGTTTCGTTTAGAACGCGTCCGAATTGGAAGTCGAATTTACGAGGTGGGAAGTTGAGTTTACAAAGGCTGGGAAGTCTAGTTACGAGGTGGGAAGTCGAGTTTAACGAGGTGGGAAGTCGAATTTACGAGGTGGGAAGTCGAGTTTACGAGGTGGGAAGTCGAGTTTACGAGGTGGGAAGTCGAGTTTATGAGGTGTCTTGGAAGTCTTGAGCTTACGAGGTGGGAAGTCGAGTTTAGTGAGGTGGGAAGTCGGAGTTTACGAGGTGGGAAGTCGAGTTTACGAGGTGGGAAGTCGAGTTTACGAGGTGGGAAGTCGAGTTTACGAGGTGGGAAGTTGAGCTGACTGTTCTAGATGACTGTTCTATGCATATTTTACAGCAACCGGTGGATCGAGACACAAAAATGGGTCACAGGGCTATTCTGATCTGAACAATGATATTGCTATGTCTACATTAATCCAGATACCTTTGAAAACGCTGTTTCGTTTAAAAGCGCTGTCCGAATTCGGAAGTCGAATTTACGAAGGTGGGAAGTTGAGTTTACAAAGTGTCTTGGGAAGTCTTGACTACGAGGTGGGAAGTCGAGATTAAACGAGGTGGGAAGTCGAATTTACGAGGTGGGAAGTCGAGTTTACGAGGTGGGAAGTCGAATTTACGAGGTGGGAAGTCAAATTTACAAGGTGGCTTGGAAGTCTTGAGTCTCATGAGATGGGAAGTCGAGTTTATGAGTTGGGAAGTCGAGTTCATGAGTTGGGAAGTCAAGTCCGAATTTACGAAGGTGGGAAGTCGAATTTACGAGGTGGGAAGTCCATTTTACGAGGTGGGAAGTCCATTTTACGAGGTGGGAAGTCCAGTTTACGAGGTGGGAAGTCGAGTTTACGAGGTGGGAAGTTGAATGTTACCGAGGTGGGAAGTTGAGTTTATGAGGTGGGAAGTCTTGAGTCTACGAGGTGGGAAGTCGAGTTTACGAGGTGGGAAGTTGAAGTTTCACGAGGTGGGAAGTTGCAGATCTACGAGGTGGGAAAGTCGAGTCTACGAGGTGGGAAGTCGAGTTTACGAGGTGGGAAGTCTCGAGTCTGACGAGGTGGGAAGTTCGAATTTACGAGGTGGGAAGTCGAGTTTACGAGGTGGGAAGTCGAGTTTACGAGGTGGGAAGTCCAGTTTACGAGGTGGCAGTGGAGTTTACGAGGTGGGAAGTCGAGTTACGAGGTGGGAAGTCGAGTTTACGAGGTGGGAAGTTCGAGATTTACGAGGTGGGAAGTCGAGTTTACCGAGGTGGGAAGTCGAGTTTACGAGGTGGGAAGTCCAGTTTACGAGGTGGGAAGTCGAGTTTACGAGGTGGGAAGTCGAGTTTACGAGGTGGGAAGTCGAAGTCTACGAGGTGGGAAGTTGAGTTTATGAGGTGTCTTGGAAGTCTTGACACGAGGTGGGAAGTCGAGTTTACGAGGTGGGAAGTCGAGTTTACAAGGTGGGAAGTCGAATTTACGAGGTGGGAAGTTGAGTTTACGAGGTGGGAAGTCAAGTTTCACGAGGTGTCTTGGGAAGTCTTCGACTACGAGGTGGGAAGTCATGTCTACGAGGTGGGAAGTCGTGTCTACGAGGTGGGAAGTTCGTGTCAGAGTAAGATGGCGGTGTACTTTCTCTTAATTACACAAAAATACGGCAAGAGTTCTTAAACTCTAGTTCTAGAAAATGAAGAACAAAGAAATGTGCATCATGTGTGCTTTGCTTTTTTATTTTTTTAATTAATTTATGAAGCCCCTGCCAACTTTATCATACATATTACATGGTTATATTATAATAATGGTATCATATTCTGTGCAGGCAACTGCGCTGTAATAGAAAAGCCTGATAATATCACTGATAAATACCTGTAAGTATTGTGGTATCCTGCCATGTTTCGCACACAACTCGGGAAGATCAGGGCTTAAAGAAAATCCTGAACTTCCTACTCGTATTCACGACATCGTGGAGGCGTTCAAGAGCACTCAACTGTTAAACACAATCTATACGAGATGACTTGAACGCAGCGTTATATTCAGGTGACACTGACTCGTACCTCTTGGTCCACCTGGAGCAGCCGGACGGTGACGTTCCGGTGGAACTCTCTGTCTCGGGCCGTTGGGAAAGACGCCCAGCTGAGTGATGACTACTGAGTGAAGGACCTTGAAGTCCAGACTGAGCGCAGAGACGTCACACGGCACCAGAGCTGAGCCCTCAGGAACACTCAAGATGGACATCTCCTCATCCGACACTGAAAACACACCAGCTGAATCAGTCGAGGGTTAGACGCCTGAAATTACTTCAGCAGGAAAATATTAAATGATTGATAATAATACAAATAATATTAAGAGTAATGATGGTTTTATTTGATAATTAATGGATATATTTTTAGAACAATACTTTTATTATTTGTTACATTTATTACATAATGATTTTAATTAAAATATAATTTATTAATAATAATAATAATAATAATAATATAACAACTTATTATTCAATTACATTTTTATTTGACTAATTTCACCAAAAATAGTAAGAGTACTATTATTCATTTATATTTGTATTTAAATGTTACTATTAATGTTGACTTTTTGTTATTAATAATAATAAATTGTATTAATTTAGCTGTTAATAATAATTATTGTTATTGTTAATTATAATAAAAATGCATTTAAATTAAAATATAAAATATTAATAGTAATAATAATAATAATAATAATAATTTATACAATTTTCAATTATATTTTAATTTTAATAATTTCTCTATTAATAGCAATATTATAATTACCATTATTATTTTTGTTGGTAGTAACAACAATGATAATAATACTAAAATATATACAAATTATTTAAATTAAAATATAATTAATAAAATGTATTACTTTTAATTATTATTGCTTTTAGTTTATTATTATTATGGCTCATATTATTATTAGTATGCGAGTTGTAGTAAAAAGCATCATCAGGTGTGTATCACACATGTTCCTCCTCATAAGCGTATAAAAGCATCCCAGAATGCA